>CAUYLG010043540.1:0-37921 GCA_963573385.1 Cacajao melanocephalus
CTTGTTTGTTATTTTCATCTCTTATTCCTTCCTGTCTCCATTGTTAAGCACAATTATTGGCATAAAAGAGGTTTTTAATACCCATTTTTAGACTGCATTCTAGCCTGGGCAATAGAACAAGAATCTCGTTCTCTCTCCCTCATTCTCTTCCTCTTTCATTTCTCTTACATTCTTTTTTTTCTTTCTTTCACTCTCTCTTTCCTCTCTTTTTCTTTCTTTCAAAAAAAAAAAAAAAACATATATGCACCTAACACTGGAGAGCTCCCAAATATATAAAATAATTACTAATAAACCTAATAAATGAGATAGACAGCAACACCATAATAGCAGAGGACTTTCAATATTCCACTGATAGCACCAGAGAGGTCATCAAGACAGGAAGTCAACAAAGAAACAATGGATTTTAACTATACCCTGGAACAAATGTACTTAATAGATATATACAGAATATTTCATCTAACATCCTCAGAATACACATTCTATTCAACAGTGCATGGAAACAAGACAGACCATATGATAAGCCATAAAATGAGTCTCAATACATTTAAGAAAACTGAAATTATATCAAGCAATCTCTTAGACCACAACGGAATAAAACTGGAAATCAATTCCAAAAGGAACCTTCAAAACCATGCAAATACATAAAAATTAAATAACCTGCTCCTGAATGATCACTGGATCAAAAACGAAATCAAGATAGAAATTTAAAAATTCTTCGAACTGAATGACAATAAATAACCTATCAAAACTGCTGGGATACAGCTAAGGCTTGCTAAGAGGAAAGTTCATAGCCATAAATGCCTACATCGAAAAGTTAGAAGCAGCACAATCTAAGTTCCCACCTCAAGGATCTAGAGAAACAGGAACAAACCAAACCCAAACCCAGCAGAAGAAAGGCTATAACCAAGGTCAGAGCAGAACTAATAAATTGAAACAGAGAAATCACAAAAGATAAATGAAACAAAAAGCTGGTTCTTTAAAAAGCTAAATACAATTGATAGGCTATTAGCAAGATTAAGCAAGAAAAGAAGAGAGAAAATAAAAATAACCTCACTGAGAAACAAAACAGGAGATATTACAACTGACACCACTGAAATATAAAAGATCATTCAAGGCTACTATGAACACCTTTATGCACATAAACTAGAAAACCTAGAGGAGACGGATAAATTCCTGAAAAATTACAACCTTTCTAGCTTAAATCAGGAAGAATTAGACACCCTGAACAGACCAATGATAAGCAATGAGATTGAAATAGTAATTTTAAAATTATCAATAAAAGGCTAGGTGTGGTGGCTCATGCTTATAATCCCAGCACTTTGGGAGGCCCAGCTGGTTGGATCACTTGAGGTCAAGAGTTTCAGATCAGCCTGGCCAACATGGCAAAACCCTGTGTCTACTAAAAATGCAAAAATTAAGCAAGTGTGGTGGCATATACCTGTAGTCCCAGCTACTCAGGAGGCTAAGGCAGGAGAATCGCTTGAACCTGGGAGGTGGAAGTTGCAGTGAACTGAGGTCATGCCACTGCACTCCAGCTTGGGGAACAGAGTAAGATTCTGTTTTTTAAAAATATTACCAACAAAAAGAAGTCCAGTACCAGATGGATCCACAGCAGAATTCTATCAGACAATCCGAGAAGAATTGGTACCAATCCTTTTGACACTGTTTTGTAAGACAGAGAAAGAAGGAACCCTCCCTAATTCATTTTATGAAGCCAGCATCACCTTAATACCAAAACCAGGAAAGGACACAACCACAAAAGAAAACTACAGACTGATATCCTTGATGAACATAGATGCTAAAATCCTTAACAAAATACTAGCTAACCAAATCCAACAACATATCAAAAAGATAATCCACCATCATCAAGTAGGTTTCATACCAGGGTTGCTGGGATGATTTAACATATGCAAGTCAACAAATGTTATACACTACATACAAAGAATTAAAAACAAAAATCACATGAGTATCTCAATAGGTGCAGAAAAAGCATGTGACAAAATCCAGTATCGCTTTATGATTAAAATCCTCAGCAAAATCGGCATACAAGGAACATACCTTAATGTAATAAAAGCCATCTATGACAGATCCACAGCCAACATAATACTGAACAGGGAAAAGTTGAAAGCATTCCCTCTGAGAACTGGAACAAGATAAGGATGCCCACTCTCAACACTCCTCTTCAATATACTACTAGAAGTCCTAGCCAGAGCAATTAGACAAGAGAAAGAAATAAAGGGCATCCAAATTGGTAAAGAGGAAGTCAAACTGTCTGTGTTTGCTGATATGATCATTTACCTTGAACACCTTAAAGACTCCTCCAGAAAGCTCCTAGAACTGATAAAAGAATTCAGCAAAGTTTCCAGATACAAGATTAATCTACACAAATCAGTAGCTCTTCTATACACCAATAGTGGCCAAGCTGAGAATCAAATCGAGAACTCAACACTTTTTATAATTGCTGCCAAAAAAAACAAACAAAAAAACAAAAAAACACCTTATGAATATACCTAACAAAGCAGTTGAAAGACCTCTACAAGGAAAACTACAAAACACTGCTGAAAGAAATTATAGATTACACAAACAAATGGAGACACATCCCATGCTCCTCATGGATGGGTAGAATCAATATTGTGAAAATGACCATCCTGCCAAAAGTAATCTACAAATTCAGTGCAATCCCCATCAAAAGCCACCATCATTCTTCAGAGAGTTAGAGAAAACAATTCTAAAATTCATATGGAACCAAGAAAGAGCCCACATAGCCAAAGCAAGACTTAGCAAAAAGAACAAATCTGGAGGCCCTATATTACCTGATTTCAAACTATACTATAAGACCCTAGTCCCCAAAACAGCATGGTACTGATATAAAAATAGGCATACAGACCAACGGAACACAACAGAGAACACAGAAATAAACCCAAATACTTACAGCCAACTTATGTTTGACAAAGCAAACAAAAACATAAAGTAGGGAAAAGACACCCTTTTCAACAAAGGGTTCTGGGATAAGTGGCTAGCCACATGTCAGATAATAAAACTGGATCCTCATCTCTCACCTTATACAAAAATCATCTCAAAATGGATTAAGGACTTAAACCCAAGACCTGAAACTATAAAAATTCTAGAAGATAACATTGGAAAAACCCTTCTACACATTGGCTTAGGCAAGGATTTCATAAGCAAAACGTGAAAAGCAAATGCAATAAAAACAAAGATAAATAGCTGGGACCTAATTAAACTAAAGAGCTTTTGCACAGCAGAAGGAACAGTCAGCAGAGTAAACAGACAACCTACAGAGTGAGAGAAAATCTTCACAATCTATACATCTGACAAAGGACTAATACCCAGAATCTACAACAAACTCAAATCAGTAAGCAAAAAACAATCCCATCAAAAAGTGTGCTAAGAACATGAATAGACAATTCACAAAAGAAGATATGCAAATGGCCAAAAAACATATGAAAAAATGCTAAACATCCCTAATGATCAGGGAAATGAAAATCAAAACCACAATGTGATACCATCTTACTACTGAAAGAATGGCCATAATTAAAATATCAAAAAACAGTAGATGTTGGTGTGGATTTGGTGATCAGCAAATCCCACCTACACTGCTAGTGAGGATATAAACTAGTACACCCACTATGGAAAACAGTGTGGAGTTTCCTTAAAGAACTAAAAGTAGAACTACCACTTGATCCAGCAATCCCACTACTGGGTATCTACACAGAGGAAACAAAGTCATTATTTGAAAAAGATACTTGCACAAGCATGTTTACAGCAGCACAATTTACAATTGCAAAATAGTGGAACCAACCCAAATGCCCCCACTCAACGAGTGGACAAAAAAACTGTGATATATATATATCACATATATATGTATATATCGCACATGTGTGCACACACACACACACACATATAAAATGGAATACTAATCAGCCATAAAAGGGAATGAATGAACAGCATTTGCAATGACCTGGATGAGATTGGAGACTATTATTCTAAGTGAAGTAACTCAGGAATGGAAAACCAAATATTGTTATGTTCTCACCGATATGTGGGAGCTAAGCTATGAGGACACAAAGGCATGAGAATGACACAATGGACTTTGGCGACTTGTGGGGAAGAGTGGGAGCGGAGCAAGGAATAAAAGACAACATATATGGTGCAGTGTAAACTGTTTGAGTGATGGGTGCACCAGGATCTCACAGATCACCACTAAAGAACTTTCTCCTGTAACCAAATACCACCTGTACCCCAATAACCTATGGAAAAATAAAATTATAATTTAAAAAATAAATAAAATATATTGACTGGCTGATCGGATTAAAGAAAACCAAGACCTAACTATATGTTGCCTACAAGAAACTCACCTCACTTGTAAAGACATACATAGACTGAAAGTGAAGGTATTCAAAAAGATATTCCATACAAATGAAAAAATGTGAGCAGGAGTAGCTATACTTATATGCAACAAGACAAACTTCAAGTCAAAAGCTGTAAAAAGAGACAGAAAGACCGTTATATACTAATAAAGAGATCAATTCAGCAATAAAATATAACATTTATATATATATATATATATATATATATATGTGCACCCAACACCCGAGGACTGAGATATATAAAGCAAGTATAACAGCTAAAGGGAGCAATAGACCCCAATACAGTAATAGTTGGAGAGTTCAACACCTTACTCTCAGTATTGAACAGATAATCTATATAGAAAAATCAACAAATAAAAATTGGATTTAAACCATACCATGGACCAAATGGACCTAACAGACATTTACAGAACATTTCACCCAACAGGTGAAATGCAGGATACACATTCTTTTCATTAGTGACTAAAACATTCTTCAGTACTGACCACAGGTTAGAAATAAAACAAGTCTTAATTTTTTTTTTTTTTTTTTTTTTTTTGAGATGGAGTCTCTCGCTGTTGCCCAGGCTGGAATGCAATGGTGCGATCATGACTCACTGCAACCTCCGCCTCCTGGGTTCAAGCGATTCTCCTGCTTCAGCCTCCCAAGTAGCTGGGACTACAGGCATGTGCCACCATGCCCAGCTAATTTTTGTATTTTTAGTAGAAACAGGCTTTTTGCCAGGCTGGTCTCAAACTCCTGACCTCAAGTGATCTACCTGCCTTGGCCGCCCAAAGTGCTGGGATTATAGGTGTGAGCCACCACACTCAGCCTCAAATTTTTTAAAAAATCAAAATCATATCAAAGATCTGACTACAATGGAATAAAACGAGACATAAATAACAAGGAGAACATTTGAAACTATACAAATATATGGAAATTAAACAACATGCTCCTGAATGACCAAAATGAAGAAGGAAATTAAGGAAGAAATTTTAAAATTTCTTGGAATAAATGAAAACGGAAACACAACATGCCAAAATGTATGGGACACAGCAAAAGCAGTAGTGAGAGGGAACTTTATAGCAACAAATGCCTACATGAAAAAACTGGGAAGATTTCAAATAACCTAATGATATACCTCAAGCAACTAGAAAATCAGGAACAAACCAAATTCAAAACTGTAGGAGGAGAGAAATAATAAAGATTAGAGCAGAAATAAATGAAATTGAGACTAAAAAAATACAAAAAATCAACAAAACAAAAAGTTGGTTTTCTGAAAAGATAAACACATTCAACCATTATCTAGACTAAGAAAAAAAAGAGGGAAGACCCAAATAAATGAAATCAGAAGCAACAAAGGAGATGTCACAACACATACCACAAAAATACAAAAAATAATTACAGGGTACTTTGAATTATAATACGTCAGGTTAGAAAACCTAGAGGAAATGAATGAAGTCTTTGACATATACAATCTGCCAAGATTGAATTGGGAAGAAATAGAAAACCTGAACAAATCAATAACAAGTAATGAGATGAAATCAGTAATAAAATCTTCCACGCCTGTAATCTCAGCACTTTAGGAGGCTGAGTTGGGTGGATCACTCAGGGCCAGGAGTTTGAGATCAGCCTGGTGAAAGCCTGTCTCTACTAAAAACTTCAAAAATTAGCCAGGCATGGTAGTACAGGATTACAAACATACAGCTACTTGGGAGGCTGAGGCATGAGAATCACTTGAACCTGGGAGGCAGAGGTTGCAGTCAGCCAAGATTCGGCAACTGCACTCCAGTCTGGGTGACAGAGCAAGACTCTGTTGAAATGAAATGAAATAATGAAATGAAATGATGAAATAAAATGAATGAAATGAAACGAAATAATGAAATGAAATTAAGAAATGAAATGAAAAATGAAATGAGAAATGAAATGAAATGAAATAAATGAAATGAGTCTTCCAACAAAGAAAAGCCCAGATGGCATCATTGCTCAATGCTACTGAGCCTTTAAAGAAGATTTTTTTCTTACCTGGGTAAATCATGTAATGCTGAAGTTTGGGGTACAAACGATTCCATCATCTAGGTAGTGGGCATAGTACCCAATAGGCAGATTTCCAACTCTCACCCCGCTTCCTCCCTCTTCTCCCTAAAAGTCTGTTTTTCCATCTTCATATCCATGTCTACTCATTGTTTAACTCCCACTTTTAAGTGAGCACATGTAGCATGTGGTTTTCTGCTGCTGTGCCAATTTGCTTAGGTCAGTGGACTCCAACTGCATCCACGTTGCTGCAAAGAAGGTGATTTTGTTCTTTTTCATGGCTGTATTCCATGGTGTGTATGTATCACATTTTCTTTTTTCAGTCCACTGTCAATGGACATCTAGGTTGATTCCATGTCTTTGCTATTGTGAATAGTGCTTCGATGAATGTACAAGTGCATGTGTCCTTTTGGTAGAACAATTTATTTTCCTTTGGGTATATACCAGTAATGGGATTGCTGGGTTAAATAGTATTTCTGTTTTTAGTTCTTTGAGAAATCTTCAAACTGCTTTCCAAAGTGGCTGAACTAATTTATATTCCCACCAGCAGTGTTAAGCATTCCTTCTTTTCTGCAACCTCACCAACATGTTTTTGTTTTCGTTTTTTGACTTTTTAATAATAGCCATTCTGGCTGGGTGTGGTGACTCATAATCCTAGCACTTTGAGAGGCTGAGGCAGGTGAATTGCTTGAGGCCAGGAGTTTGAGAGCAGCCTAGGCCTCATAGTGTGACTCCATCTCTACAAAAAATAAAAAGATTAACTAGGTGTGGTGGTGTGCACCTGTAGTCCCAGCTACTCAGGAGGCTGAGGTGGGAGGATCACTTGAGCCCTGGAAGTAGAGGCTGCAGTAAGCCGAGATCATGCCACTGCACTCCAGCCTGGGTGACAGAGCAAGACCCTGTCTCCAAAAATAAACAAACAAAACAAAATGACAATACTACCCAAAGCAATCAACAGATTGAAAGTAGCCACTATCAAAATACTAATGGAATTCTTCAGAGAAATAGGAAAACCAATCCTAAAATTTGTATATAACCACAAAAGACCCCAAATAGCCAAAGCAATCCTGAACAAAATGAACAAAGCTGGAGGTATCACACTACCACATCTCAAATATACTACAAAGCTCTAGTAACCAAAACAGCATGGCACTGGGATAAAAACAGATACATAGACCAATGGAACAAAATAGAGAATCAAGAAATTCATTCATATATCTATAGACAACTGATTTTTGACAAAGGTGCCAAGAATACTCATTGGGAAAAGGACAGTCTCTACAATAAATGATGCTGGGGAAACTGGAGGTCCATATGAAGAAGAATGAAACTAGTCCTCTATCTTTCATCGTATTTAAAAGTCAGCTCAAAATGATCAAAGACTTAAATATAGGACCTGAAACTATATAAATATAGGACCCAAAACTACTAGAAAAAAACATAGGAGAAATGCTTCAGGACATTGGCCCAGGAAAATATTTTATGAATAAGACCTCAAAACACAGGCAACAAAAGCAAAAATAAGCAAATGAGATTAAATCAAACTAAAAAGCTTCTGCACAGCAAAGGAAAACAACAAGAGTGAAAAGACAACCTACATAATCAGAGAAAATAGTTGCATACTACTCATCTGATAGGGGATTCATATCCAGAATAAATAAGGAACTGAAATATCTTAACACCAAAAAAAGACTACAAAAACAATCTGATTTAAAAATGGGCAAATGATCTGAATAGACGTTTCTCAAAAGACATACAAATGGCCAACAGGTATATGAAGAAATGCTCAACACTGCTAATAATCAGGGAAAGAGAAATAAAAAAATATGATAAGGTTATCTTGTCACCCCAATTAAGATGGCTATTATCAAAAAATTAAAAAATAACCAATGCTGGTAAGGATGCAGAGAAAAGGGAGCACTTATATGCAATGTTAGTGACAATGTAAACCTGTACAGTCACTATGAAGAATGATATGGAAGTTCCTCAGAAAACTACTGTGCATTCACTATGTGCTATTCACAATAAGCAAAACATGAAATCAACCTAGGTGTCCAACAACAGATAAATAAAGAAAATGGGAGATACACATACACACACACACACACACACACACACACACACAATGGAATATTATTCAGCCACAAAAAAACAAAATCGTAGCAACATGAACGGAACTGGAGGACATTATGTTAAGTGAAATGAGCCCAGTACAGAAAGTTAAACACCACATGTTCTCACTCATATGTGGAAGCTAAAAATTGTTGATCTCATAGAAGTGAAAAGTAGAAGAGTGGATGTAAGAGGCTGGAAAGCTAGGGGAAAAGATGAGGGAAGGAAGGAATAAGGGTAGATTTGTTAGTAGGCACAAAATCACAGTGAAATAGGTGGAATAAGTCCTACATTCTAGACCACGATAGGATGTCTATAGGTAAAATAATATATAGTTTCAAATAGCTAGGAGGATACTGAATATTCCCAACACAAAGAAATAATAAAGTTTGAGATGATGTATATGCTAATTACCCTGATCTGATCACTATACATTATATGTATTGAAACTTCACTATGTATCCCATGAATAGGTACAATTATTTGTCAAAAAATAAAATGAAAAAATGCAAAAAGCCATGACAAGTTTCACTACTTTTTTACATACTTTACGAGATTAAGTGATACTTCTGATTCAACAAAGTGAGTTATGCCTTGGCAATATTTGAAATATTTTCCTTTTCAAACAGTCATTCTATCTTTCTTTTTAAAGTGTACATATTGAACAATATTTGTTTTTTCTTGAATAAACAAAGACCACTGTGCCCATTTCTATACTTCATTGAAAACTGATTTATTTTTAGTGCATTTTTTGTAGCACTTTGCCTACTACAAATTTCTGGAATGTAGTCAATATAAAGACTGAAAAGGAAAATATAAGCAATTCAAATACATACTTTGACATGAATGTAGGACAGTTCTATGCCCTATTCAATGTTATGTAAGGCATAGTAGTTGGTGGGTAAATAGAGACCATGTTGAAGTCTGTTGTTGACTAACTGTGGATACCTTACTTATCTATAATTTTAGAACAATTATGCTCACATTTTTCAGCTGTGGGTAAAAGGACGCCTTGCTGAAGTCTTCTCCTTAAGAGGTCTGGATCTGTTAACATATTCAGATTTCAATTGGCTTTACAACAGGTTTCCTTATGTGCCTCATATTGGCTCCAGGTTCACAGGGTTGAAAAGGAGCCAAAGCACCATAAGGTTTTGGCACAGGAAGAATGTCGTCTGCTTCTGGGATGTAGGCATTTGGACGCAGCTCTGCAGTCGTGTAAACACCATTGGGCAGCTTGCGCTTACCTGTTTCCGAGAACTCCTGCAAAGAAGGATTTTTCCTTTTCAGTTCTCTGAAAACTCTGGTGAAGTCACTTTATCCTTTGGTCTCTAAACACGCAGCTGGTCTGGACAGTCTTTGACTGTGCAACTGATACTCCCCAAAGGGATGGGAGGGGCAGGAGGGTGGAGTAACACCACACACACACACACACACACACGTCACATCTCATTGGAATGGGCTGTGTTCCTGGGGTTTAGGGTTTTTCAAAGACCTCTTGGTGGGTCCTAACTATGTTCCCACCTCAGTATCTGTCATCAAGCACTAATTATTTTCCTGTTTTTGACAAAGGCAGAGCAACATATTTCCCTAGGTAAGTCATTGGTGAGCAAATGTTACATAGGAAGAGATAGAGGAATATAGTGGAACCAGAGGAGGAAAATGGTCAGCAGCTTGCCCTGAGCCTCAAAGTTTTCAGGATTTTGCCTGTGCCTCTGGAAAATAGAATAATCTGTCACTGCACTGAAAAGACCTCCAACTGATAAATGACCGTGGACACCACAGGTGAAATCTGAATGTGCCAAAAGGTATAGTCCCAGGTGGTGTGGAGATTATAATTCAGGTAATTTATACCTGTGCTCAGGTATTCCTAGTGTGTTTCAAACGAAGCTTTGTTTTGGGTTCAGGAGCAAATAGGGACCCTTTTGGTGACATCCACTTGACAATCTGAGTGAGTTGTACATCTGGAGGATGTAGACTCCTTGGAAAGAGATGCCTAATTCCAGTCTAAGAATATTGACAGGCCATGGGCGTAGACAGAAGATCCGGTACCTAACTTGCAGGGTGAGTCAGTGATAGACCTAGCCTTAGGCCAGAGGCCTAAGGTGGGAAAATAAAGGGGTGGGATTGAGGCCTATGACGTACACCAAGCATCTGCAGAAGGCAGAGCAACCATAATGTGGCTGGAGGCCTCACTGTATGCTGTGGAGGCCACAGCAGATGAACACCGACAGTCAGCTGTGGTCTGAGCAGAGGTGCAAAGACAGAGATTGGAGAGTTACTGACAAGGCGGACGTCAGCCTGGTCATTGCTATGCTGATGGAAGGCCATGATGTTCAGCCTCAGCAGCTCAGGATGTAAGGCTGTGGGGTGGGCCTTGTGCTTGCTAAGTGTTCTTCAGTGAGTATTCTGGCACTTTGACTTATAGAATATTGTAAACACTTCTTTCTAATGACTGTGGGGACTGTGTGTAGTAGAGTGGGGAAACTTTACTTATATTGTGGGACAACTGACCCCCTGAAAGCAGCCCCCACGGGCACACTTTAGAAATGCAATACAGGAGCCAAAGCTTACCCGAGACTTTTTAGCCACAGCCGCGGCATGCATGTCTTCATCTCGAAGTGCCTTCAACCATTCTTTCTCAATTTCCTTATTGAGTGCCAGACCTTCTTGTATCCTGGAGTTGCAAGTGAAGATGAAGTCTTCTTTCTCTCTGACTTCCTTTCGGAGTTCAACGATCCGGGCTTGTTTCATGGACAGCTCGGCAACAAGAGCCATCATTTTCTCGGTTGCATTTTTGATCCTTTTCTGATAGCCATTCATCTAGAATTAAGGAGCCCAAGGATTAGTCTATTTATACAGTCCATGAAGACTTAGGAAAATGGAAGGCTGCTGGCTGTCTGTAATGGCAGGGTACATTTTTGTCTGAAGGAAGGAGGGTCTAACTTGGAATTCACAGAAATTAAGAACTGAAAGAGACGGCAGAGATTGAGCCGAACACCCCGGTTGTGTAAGTAAGGACGAGGAGACAACAAGAAAAGGATTTGTTTATTTACTTACTAGATTTCAAGGTGAGTAACATTGAAGGGAATAGTTTAGTGCCTTTTTTTTTTTTGCTCTGTCACCAGGCTGGAGTGCAGTGGCACAATCTCAGCTCACTGCAGCCTCTACCCTCCAGGTTCAAGTGATTCTCCTGCCTCAGCCTCCTGAGTAGCTAGGACTAAAGGCGCGTGCCACCACGCCTGCTAATTTTTGTATTTTTAGTAGAGGCAGGGATTCACCATGTTACCCAGGATGGTCTTAATCTCTTGACCTCGTGATCCACCTGCCTTGGCCTCCCAAAGTGCTGGGATTACAGGCGTGAGCCACCGTGCCCAGCCAGTGCCCATTTTTAAAAGGTAAGGAGAGGTAAAGGGATGTTCTTTTTTAAAAAATAAAATAAAGACAAAGTCTCGCTCTGGTGCTTACACTGATCATAGCTTACTGCAGCCTGGAACTTCTGGGCTCAAGTGATTCTCCTGCCTCAGCCTCCTAAGTAGATAGGACTACAGCCATGCACCACCACATTTGGCTAATTTATTGTTTTTGTATCGATGGGAAATTGCTGTGTTGATAAGGCTGGTTTTGAACTTCTGGGCTGAAGCAGTCTTCCTGCCTCGGCCTCCCAAAGTGCTGGGATTACAGGCATGATACACCGTGCCTAGCCAAGAGTGTTCTCGATACCTAAGTTCTAGCTTAATTTGCCCTTATTCGTTTGTCATTTATCCAGGGGAAAACATCTGGTAGAACACAAGTTACTCTTTACTTATATAAGATAATCAGCAGAAGTTCTGCATCTGAAATGACTTTTTAAATAAAAACAAGCACATTGACATGTATTGATCATAATTCCTGGTGTGCCTCATTACTAGGTCAGAAACGTGCATGAGCCGAGCTGGGGAAAACTTAGTCGATAATTTAGAATGAGAGCTGTTCCTGGAGTTTTTGTTGTTGTTGTTGTCTGTTTGTTTCTGAGACAGGGTCTCACCCTGTCACTCATGCTGGAGTGCAGTGGTATGATCTCATCTCACTGCAACCTCTGCCCCAGAGGCTCAGGTGATCCTCCCACCTCAGCCTCCCAAGTAGCTGGGACCAAAGGTGTGCACCACCATGCCCAGCTATTTTTTTGCATTTGTTAGTAGAGATGGGGCTTCACCATGTTGCCCAGGCAGGTCTTGAGTGCCTGAGCTCAAGCAATCTACCTGCCTTGGCCTCCCAAAGTGCTGGGATTACAAGCATGAGCCACTGTGCCCAGACTGTTTTGTTTTTTAACCTATTAATAATAATAAAAAAGAAAAACACAAAACAAAAAAAAAGCTCTTAATATCAGCTATTTAGCATTAATACAGTTAAAAGACAGGACGATTTGGGGAAAAAAAGATCTCAAAAGGCAGGAAAGAAGTAAAACTAGAATTAGGGGTTCCTGTCAGCTTTCTGTCTGATAAAGGATAGAGTCTTTTAGTGTGATAGCCGCAGTGGGGCAGTTCAGTGGTGATACTTTCTACCTGGCAACACTCACTAGTTCCTCTTACCATGCCTTATTTTTTCTTCACATCATGTCTCACTGCTGATATTATACATGTATTTGGCTATTTGATTACAGTTTGTTGTCCCATAAGAATATACTCTTCATGAGGACAAGGACTATTTGTTTTATTCATCACCATATTCTCAGTGTTCGGGACGGTGTTTGGAATATAAGAGGCACTCCCAAAAATTAAAGTTGGATATTTTCTGAACGAGGGAATGAATGAATTCTTCATCTATTTCATTCTTTGTTCTTGGACCAGGATAAATTGGGACATGCAAATGAGTTTCCAAATACTACGCCTAATGTTGAATACCTTCCTCTCCTAATAGAGCATACTCTGGTCACATCTGCACCTCTGCTTAGAGAAGTGTTGCTACTAGTGATTTACCTGCCTCTGAAAATGTAATAACTTATTATTATATACAAACTTTGCCTCCTTAAGGGTAGGTAATATAAATCTTATGACTCTTCTATACTGAACTGATTTTTAGGAACCATGGATTGAATAAAAATGACTACCACGAAAAACTTCAATGAGTCATTATCTTAAGTTTTGCCATTTTTATCCGACCTCTATGGTTCTGCATTGACAACTTCCACTAGCAGACTGTTTACTGATCACTCCAGCAGCACTGGTGCAATTCACAACTGTAACTCATAAAATAAGAATGCTGAGACTTAGATAAGCTAATGCACTTTGAGTGAACTAGCATGTCTGATGTTTCTTTAGATGTTGCTGCCTTTCCTTTTTTAAATGAATTTCCCCTTCTTTGGGGGGAGTCATTTTTCACTAAACTACTGCACGCTTGAGTCTGTGTGTCCGTCTGTGTTACTGGCCAACTTCCCTTCTCTCCCATCAATTAGAAAACAAAGTTTCATTTTATTCTGGGTTGCTCCAAGTCTTAGCTGAGATTTCCCATTTTCTGTTCCCATTTCTGTTGGGAAATTTGCAGGAGGAGCCATAAGCTATCTAGGAGAAGTGAGAGACTTGAGGAGATGTGCATCTTGTTGAACACCTACAAGTAGCTAGGCCACTTATGTGTTCAACTATGTAATACTCGTAACAAATTCAGCTATCACACCCATTGCACAGATGACAAAACTGAGTTTTAAGATCATTTATCCATCTTTCTCAAGGGCATTTGCTAGTTTTGATAAATCACAGATTTGGAATCTGAATGTCTTTCTACTTTCCAGTTCTGCATACTATGAGATTATCATTTTAAATGTGTGTGTAGGGGGGCATTGAAAGGCAAGGAGGAGGAAGAAGCAGATGGAGAGCATGGAAGGTATGGAAGGGAAAGGTGAGAGTAACTGTTAGGCTAGGACTGGGCTGTGCTGGAGCTTTCCTGGCTACGGAAAGTGGCCGCCACGTGCACGTCTCCAGCATTACTGTTGCCTTCCAGGCGACTCTGCCATCAGCTTTGGTAAGTCAGGCCTCAGTGAAAAATGACTTCCCCCAAAGAAAGGGAAATTCATTTTTCAAAAAGAAGGAAGGCAGCATTCATTTAAATGAACATCAGACATACGAATTCAGGCAAAGTGCACGAGCTTAACTAAGCCTTAACATCATTCCAGTGGCAGATGTGCAACTCACAACTTTACCTTAGTTTATGAAGTAAAGCTGTGAGGTGCAAACCTGCCACTGGACTGATCGGTCTATTCGTGGAAGTCGTCAGAGCAGAAGCATAAAAGTCAAATAAAAATGGCAAAGATGGTCTAAGAGTTACAGTCATTTCTTGTTTAGTGTGCCACATGTGCTTCTAGAACAGAACTGATTATTATTCATCCAACAAATGTTTTTCTAGAGTCTAGTACGTGCTAGGCATTGGGGAAATTAAGAACGAGGAACATTTGCTGCCCTCAGAAGCCCACAGTCTCTGGTGTGGGCATTACCATTATCTATTTTCTTCTGTCTCTCCCTACTAGACCCTGTGAGCTTCCTATGGTGTAAGCTTCCTCTGTTTCTGAACTCATGCCTAGCATGAGAGTAGCACGTACCAAGTGTTCAGTAATTACCACTGACTGGCTGAACTCTGCACTGGCGGGATGCTCCAGGAGCCCTGGAGGCCAGGTGAGTTGCCAATCCTCTGTTGGCTCTGTGGTATGCATGAAAGGCCTCACATGAATGGTCTTGTTAGGGGTAGACTGAGGAAGGAGTGAGTCCCACGCCTGCACGGACGTGACACAAAAATGGAACAGGCATTGGGTATACAGGCTGATGGGGCAATTCCCCAAATGAACATTTTTGGAAGCAGGAGTCAGAGCCACAGGAAGCCTGGGGAGGCCTGTGGGAGTCTAGGGGGACTTCTAGGGGTTCTGCTGGCTGCTCCTTTCAGTGTAGCATCTAGCAGTCCCACCCCCACCCTAAGGCTTTGGATCTGCCATCCTGGTCTCTTACGCTTATTAAATTAGGGAGTTCCGTGTTCCTGGCCTTTCCTTACTGGTGGGGCCTGCTGAGCACCTCCACGGTGCAGCTGGCCTGGGTGTTGTGTGACTGCATTTCTCTTTAACAGTCCCCTTCCATTTCTCGGTTCTGGCTGAGTTCTGGATTGGACCATTCCCTACTCAGATCACTGGGGAGGTGAGACCTTCCACTTAAAACAAACTGGAAAGGATTTAACTCTGTGCATGAGATACAAAGAGAGCAAGTGCCGTTATTTGGGTGGTTGCTCTGCTAAGTGAAACTTGTACACTGTCATTTAGAAGCTTAGCTTTTGCCATTGTGCAGTGAATTCATTCAGGGAGTAAGACTAAAACATGTTGGACGAGTCTCTGAGCCATCCTTCCATTTTTCTAAGTTTCTCTAGTCGTGAAGCCTAATCTCTCCAGTGCTTCTCTCAATAAATCTAGCAGTCTGCGGAAAACAAAACGTAATAAAGGAGCAGAGGCAGAAGGGAAAAGGTAGGACCTCAGGCCAACCTTCTTGGCTAAGAGCAGCGTGTCCTGCTTGCAGGCCTGAGTTCTGCTGGACAGCCTGTCCGTGAGCCGGGAGACCTGCTCATAGATGAAATCTTTCTCCAGCAGCTTCTCCTCCTTCTTGGCCAGTTGTAGTTCCAGCTATGTTTGAAAACAGTTTCAAAAGGAAGAAAAGAAGTCATATAGACAAAATCTTATTTCCTAATTAGAGCGCTATCTCCCCTCGACCCCCACGAAATACATCTGGAAAGTGTTTAGAGCTGGGTTAAGTCGAGACTTCCCCTGCCACAGCCCCTGCAGATACAGCTGGGAGTTCCTCCCCACATGGTAGAGTATGGCCCCCTCGGCTCTATCTAGCGTCCACATCACCATTCTTCTGATGTGTTCCCATCAGAAAGACCAATTAATCCATTTAAGATGCCAAAATTACTCCTTTAGGCCATGAGAGAAAGGTGCCTTTGGAATCTCGAAACCATTGGATTGGAACTTCTTTTGGCAAGTGTCTAAATCCAGCTTAGAATGTGTGACTAGATGACAGTGAAAGGACTGTATTAGTGACTAGAATAACGAAGGATAGGTCTGTCAGCACAACACGAAACGGTACCATAGGTATCTGTAAAACTATATCAACAAGTGGCTAATACATGCAATTTTAAGCAAGGATGTTTACCTCGTCTAATTTTTTGATCATTTCCTTTTCGGTCAGATCTTTCCCCGGAAGGAAGCGAGCTCTGTTCTTACCATCAGGCTTTACAAACTCTTTCTCCAGGTCTCTAATTCTGTCTGTACACTGTGAAAACTATTAAGAAAGAAACATTAACTTTAAAATGAATTCTCTAGCTCAGTAAATATGAAAATCACATTGCCAGGGTCTTTAGAGTATTTTAGTAGGACCAACCCAGGCAAGGGTACAAGAGAACCCTGTTTTCTTACCATCCCATCAGCTGCAACCTGGTTAAGTGATGTTTTTGCTCATTTATTGTACTGCAACTGTGACATCTATAATTGACTATACAAGGCGAGGCAGTGCCTTCCAGGTCACAGAAAAAGCTGATTTCACAAGCAGCCCTTGATTGCATCCCATTTTGTTATGTTCATGGGATGCTATGTGGCTGCAGGGCTCCAAGTATACAGCCTGATATGGTTTGGATGTGTCCCCCTCCAAATCTCATGTTGAATGTAAGGGGATCCCTAATGTTGGCGGTCGGGTCTGGTGGGAGGTGTTTGGGTCATGAGGGCAGGGTGGAGCCTTCATGAACGGCTTGGTGCTGTCTTTGTAATAATGAGTGAGTTCTCACTCTATGAGTTCAAGTGACATCTGGTTGTTTAAAAACAGCCTGGCTCCTCTGCTTCTTTTTCTTCCTTCCTCTCTTGCTGTGCAATGTACCTTCTCCCCCTTTGCTTTCCACCATGATTGGAAGCTTCCAGAGGCCCTCACCAGATGCAGATGCTGGCACCATGCTTCCTGCACAGCCTGCAGAACCATGAGCCAAAATAGACCTCTTTTCTTTATAAGTGACCCAGCCTCAGGTATTGCTTCACAGCAATGCAAATGGACTAATATACAGCCTTCACCTCCACACTGCAGGTTGTTAGAGAGACCAGGGTAACTAGCATCCAACACGCTGGACTTCATTTCAAAACACTTGGCTGGCAATAGTTTTAATGGCTTCCCAAAGAAAAGAAAAACATGCTTAATTATGGAATCTACCTAATGTACACTGTGTGAGAAAAAGCTTGGGCTATTTGTATTTTTTTCTGCTAAATCCCCAATATAGTGTCTTATGTATCAACTATATTTGTTCAATCAATGAGATTTTGGAGGGGAATGAAGACACATGGCTACTCCTAAATGGAAGTGGTAGCCACACTTAGTTTTTGCTTTACAGGGAGAGAGATGTGGAGCATGGTGACAGCCAAGAAGCATTATTTTCAGTTTTCCTACTGAATATCTATGTAATCTCAGGCAAATCATTTATCTTCTCTAAACCTTAGTTTCCTCAATTGTCAAATGGGAAGAAAAGGCTCAGTCCCATGGGGCTGACCCATCATATATGATGTAATATATTTACAGTATTTTACAACATGTTTAAGACGGATACAGGTGGCATTTTTTAAATGTATGCTCCTCCTCCCTATGAAAAGAATGATAAATGGTGACAAATAATTTAACATTTTGCTTTTTCCTCTATCTTCATTCCTTAAATGTCCTTAATATAGAATTGAAGTATACATATATATGTAATCAAGCACTGTTGTGTTTATTATGAACAATACTTGATGTTCCCTTTTCTTAATTAGGAAACTAAATAAGTAACAAAAATACAGTGCTTGCTTATCAAAGGGGTGTCTCGATTTTATTTAGCTCTTGGCATTTGAGGAAAAACTGTTTACTTTGTCTACGTAAAATAGTGACCTCATGTCCCAAAATAGTTCATGTGACTTCCGAGGTTCCTAAAATTGAGCTATTATTACAGGAACCAGGAGAACAGACTCATGATAAACCATGGATTAGACTTTTGGATAATTAAAAACTGTTCTGAACAGCTGAAAAAAAAATGCAAACCTTAAGAGAATCCTGGAAAATGACGCAAAGAAAAGGGGGGAAGATTTAAAAAAATAAAAACCCAAGACACTGTGGCTATAAAAAATAGCAGGATATGACTGGGATCTGGCACTGCAGAACAGAGCACAGAAATGGCTTGCCTGAAGCCTGAAATTCCACATCACGCCCTTCAAGGGTACACATGATGGGTGCTGAGTAGATAATCAGAATTAACTCCAGTCGAGTAAGTAACTTATATCACATAGTCCACATGTCTCAGTTCATGTGCAACCAAAATGATAAAAGTTCACCATCGGGCAGGCTGTGTAGTGTTATTAAATGCCTAATATTTCCCTCTTGTGTAAAACTGAATTTACATTTCACACTAGATAATTGGTTTTATATAACAAAATGACAATTTTTTTTTCAAAGAACGATTTTATCTACTGAATGGAAGTATTGATTTGCAGTGAACACAAAAGATATGCTTATACAATACAGAGGAAATTATTCTGTTGCAGATTTTATTGAATTTAAACTTCTTTTGTGCTGCTGGGCATTTTCATAGTTTAGGATGGGCAAAGATAGACTTGAAGCTACATTTTGGGAAAGAGCTGGAGAGAACCAAATTATTCCATAAAATCGAATGAGACAAGTATGGAGTTCCTGGGGGCAATCTGGGATGATGAGGCTGTGGTGGGAGAGGGCAAGTGTCAAAGACAAGCCAGTGAAATCGAGCTAGGCAAGGGTGCGGCATGGGGTATTAGCACTCAGGGAAGTGTCTCCAGTGATAGAGTGCCCCCAAGAAGAGCATGGATGTCTCGTATCTAATTGAAGTGCTTTGCATTTCTGTAATGTAACCCCACATACCACTGTCTCACATCTTTAATAAAGTCTGTTCACAGAGGCCTTGCATGAATGGTCTTGTGGAGGTGTAGCCTGAGGAAGGGGTGAGTCCCATGCCTGGGCAGACATGGCATGCAAGTGGAACAGGCCCTGTGCGTGCAGGCTGATGGGCGATCCCTCAAATGAACCTTTGTTGGAAGCAGGAGTCAGAGCCGCAGGAAGCCTGGGGAGGCCTGTGGGAGTTTAGAGGGACTTTCTGGCCACTTGATCTGAATCTGGCTACACTTACTGAATAAATGAATGGAAGAACTCATGTCTAAATTAAAAAAAAAAAAACACTTGGAATCAGAACATTGGCATATTTGTGCAAACTGAAAGAGGCTGTTATCTATATAGCATATACACATTCAAATGGCATAAAATATGAAAGCAGACCTATTATCCAGTCCCATGAAATTCTCTGAATCCCCTTGACATGATTTAAAAAGAGAAAAGAAGGGGACCCAAAACTATCTAGGGCATGAGCTAATGAAAAACATTTACCTAGAAAATAAATGAAAGGATCTCTCTCAGATTTTTGATAATTTTAGTAGTAATTTTATATTGGGGGTAGAATTTTATTTCCTTCTTTGTAATTTTTATACATTTATAAAATTTCATTCACCAAATGTCTTAACTTTATTATCAGGAAAAAAAATACAACAGCAAACCTGACATTTTAGAAAAAATGTAATAGATTAGAATTTGTTTCTGCTACATTGAGTCAATGGGAACAAGTTTAGGCTACACAGTTTTTAGTTTAATTTTTAAAAATTTCTACTAAGAACAAACCGCAAGTAACACACGTAAAGAAAGTAGCTATATATTATTATTTTCTTTATTTTGTTATTTCATGTTTTAGGTTTTTGGATTTTTTTTCCTCTTCAAAAAAGGCTGTGTCAGAGGTCAGGTTACTAAGCTATCGTAGAACTACAGTGGTTAATAGTCAAGTCATATGTGACTGCCAGCTACTAATAGGCAACAATCTCCAGACAATCTCTTGTTCTAGGGGCCAGAGTATGAAAAGTGAGAGTGCTGGCTCCTCCTCAACATCTGTCCAGTAAGCAGCAATGACATCATTATGCTGAGGGGAGAGAGCCTAGATCACTATGAGGAAGCTGAGCTAGAGGTAAGTCCTGGGAGGCATTAAATTCCAAGAAAGGCAGAAAATGCTTCATAAGAAAAAAAAGACCATGTGTAGCCTGGATGCCTGAAGCACAGATTCCATCCTAGAGTAGCATCTAAATGCATTTTTAATCAAGATATAACTCATGGATTCTTATAGATCCCAGAAATAGTATGGCTTGGTTTACATGCAAGAACTCATCCATGAACTAATAAAGGTGGAAAAACATAAATGGTCTGAGGAAGTGTCCGGTGATCACTCACCCACCTGAATTTGGAGCACAGCTAGGTCGGCATCCAGGGACCTTTTGGCTGGCAGCAATTTCTGGGTCACACGAATTTGTCTTTGCTTCTCAGCAATCTTCAGTTTGAGGAATCGGATCTTTTCTTCCAGGACATGTATTTCAATTTCTCCATTTAGTTTCATCTTCTCTTGGATATTTATTTTTTCATAAAAAATGCATACTTCCTCTTCCCGCTCTATCAGCTGAACACCACTATGGTCAAATTCAGAGGCAGAGGCTAAGTGTGCACTGAAACCACTATTTTACTAGTCATTGTGGTTCCCTCGGCTTTGGATGCAAGACATACGTCAACATAGCATACTTCCAGAGGGTAACAAATAGTTATCAATGGCTTTCTAGTTAAACTGCATCCACACTTTGGATTTCTGTAGGGATAGGAGGGTTACTGAGCCTCTCAACTTTGAGGTCGACCATGTGGTTGGCTAGCCACAGTGTCTATGCAAGTCCCAAAGGTTTTCCTGGGATGGGAAAGAACGCCATTCCCAATGCACAAACAAAGTGATCCCACAGTCTGATTTTCTGCAGATCCTTTTCTTGGGTCAGACTTGCCAACCAAGGCCTGGCCAGAAACACACAGGCAGGGGGCCAGGGAATGTAGTTCTGGTATGCATCTGCTCTATATTAAGTTGCTAGGCCCATTAGTTTCTTCTCAAGTTGAATATTTCTGATTGTAATTTCCCCATAAACAGGCAAAAATCTATCTTTTGTACCCATGCCAGATAAGACTCCTCTTGAAAGGAGAATATGGGGAGGAAACAAAGTAAGAATGTTCTAACCCTAGCAGCTCTGGTCTGCTTGACCGATCATGCCCCACCGATCTGAGTAGCGCCTGGGTGTACACTGTTTGTCCAAAAGCTTTGGTTTGTGCCAGGAGCCAAGTAAGATTTTTTTCCCCCTAGAAGAAACCTACCAGCCCTTTGGAAATGTGCTGTTCTTCAAAGGACCCTAAAGGTCTTCCCACACACTATGCATATCCATTACTTCAGAATTCCTCCTTTAATTGCTTCTGTGACTCACCTCCCTCAAAACATGCATGCACGTAGTTGTACTTGGCTAATCCTAACTCTCCACTTTGTCTGTTTTCCTTTCAAAGGCTCTTCTCAAAATCAAGTTCTCCTGATGTAATTGCAGCCTGGACGATATAATGCTACTCCTAAAGGTCTTATTAACATGCTGAGCAAATGAACTGGGAGAATGGCTGAGTAAATATGGTAAGACCAAACCTACCACAAAACATGGGTACAAGTTCCACACCTACTTATGTCAATCATGCTGAAAGAATTTAGTATTATAAGAGGTGACCAAATGACCATCTAGGAAAGGACATTGATCTTCAAGCAAGCTACTTTCCAAACCCCTCCTCTTTGCCTGTTTATGAGGACAGTATTTATTTCTTCTTCTTTTTTGGTGGGGAGGGGGTGGACAGAGTCTTGCTCTGTTGCCCAGGCTGGAGTGAAGTGGTGCAATTGCGGCTCACTGCAACCTTCGCCTCCCGGTTTCAAGCGATTTTCCTGCTGCAGCCTCCCGAGTAGCTGGGATTACAGGCCCCCACCACCACACCTGGCTAATTTTTCATATTTTTAGTAGGAATGGAGTTTCACCATATTGCCCAGGCTAGTCTCAAACTCCTGAGCTCAAGTGATCCACCTGTCTTGGCCTCCCAAAGTGCTGGGATTACAGGTGAGAGCCACCGTGCCTGGCGTTAGGAATAGCATTTTTTATTCTCAGGGAAAACAATTCTCAGTCCCTCCTCTCCAAAGGCTAATGAAACCTGAATATCAAATTTCTCTCACTATTCACCGTCAAGTCTAGGTAGAAAAACATTCTAAATTGGATCCCTGGTGCTCTGTTCTTACACCTGGATTTTACCTTTCATTTCGATGCTGAACAGCTTTTTCGTATCTTTTGCGAAGCTGCACCATCTCCTCTTCGATCATTGTGATCATATTGGCAAGTCTGTCAATGTTATTTAACTGGGCTTCCTTCTTTTCTTTCATTTCCTGAAGTTTTGATACAATTTTGCACACATCGTTTTGCATGCTCTCTCTGATGGTAACATTGTTGGCGTGTTTCAGCATGGAATTTTGTAGCTTTCTTTTAAAATAATAAGACAATGGGTAAGATGGTAATTTTCTTTAGTTTATTTAAAAGCAATGAAGGCTTCTAAAACACAAGCACTATCAGAGCAGACCTTGCTTTAGTGTAGCCCTAGAAACGACGACACATAATAATGACACTCATCATGTGATACACTTCAGGAATTTTCATAATCTTTCCGGGTCTCAGATTTTCTCTCCTTCCACATTAGAACATCTTTCTTTTGTGGCCCAATGTTCTACTGCCTCCCTTTATCAAAGCAAGAGACTGCAGTCATTCATTTATTGTTCTGTCATTCTCAGGAGACTGCTGTCCTGAGGAAAGAGATGGTTATATCCAATAATGTCCATTGGACATAGGTGGTGCCTGACTTGGCCTATGGCCACAATAAATGCTGAATGAATGCCTGGCCTTTATAAATGTATTTTATTTTCATGTTAGATGAGAACCTGATTGAGAAATTATATTTTCCTTTCCTCCGCTTCCCTCCCCTGAAATGGGGCCACTTTATAATCGCTTTATTAAAGGAAACTGGGCAATAATGGCCACCAGAAAATTAGTTTGTGACCTGATTATGTACCAATTACTAACATAGGTGAAAGAATCCAGCAGATCTTGGCACATGGTAAACACTAAACGAAGAAAATAACCATTTGCCAGAAACTCTTCTGAGTGTTTTTATATGGATTAGCTCATTTCATAGTAAAATGTCATATGAAATGAGGACTATTTTTATGGACAAGAAAAGTGAGCTCAGAGAGGCAATGCAGCTTGTCCAGGGTCACACAGGTAATAAGCGGCAGGGGTGGTGGTATTTGAGTCTAGACATCACCTCTTTTCATCATTCTGCTATAAGGTATTGCCTCCCACAACACATTAGATGCTTTAAATCGACCACCAGGGGATGTTGGTTAACAAGCGATTTGATTGTTTCCTAACTTCCAAATCCTAATGATTAGATTTGTGCTTTTCTTTCTAATTGGGCAGGTGAGAATCATCACAGTAAGCACAGTTATATAGTATGGTTTTTCATTCATTAAAAAGACTCCCAAACAGTAGAAGCATAATAGATTATGATTCTATAAAATAAGATGTTTGAACAAGGGCTTTTCTGGCTTTCTAAAATGCTATTGTTTTTATTTTTAATTTAATTTTTTAAACTTTTTTGAGACAGGGTGTCACTCTGTCACCCAGGCTGGAATGCAGTGGCACCATCTTGGCTCACTGCAGCCTCTGCCTCTTTTCTATCTTATTATCCCCAGGATTTTTAGGGTTCAAATGAATCATAAAACATGCCTTTGAGAGGCCAATAGTTATTATAACACTTACCTTTCTTGACTAATTGCACTATTTCTCAGAATTTCAAGTTCATTTAATGACATTTTATGCCTTTCTTTTATTTCATTTACTTTCTGGTGAGCTTTGTGGAGTAAATTAACAAATTTGTTTCTTTCATTTCGAACGGTGTCATATAGTTTAGCAAATTCTCTGAGTCTGTAAAAATACAAAGTGTTTACTGAAACTTAAGAAATAAATATCAGGTTTTTTTCCTCACCTAAATAGATAAAATATCACATAATTACTTTACCTCCGAAAAATTTCACATTTTTTCTTCTTGTATATCCTGATTTCAAGATCCTTTGCTTTGATTTCCTTAACAATGTTGGTATATTTTTGCTGAAATGTAAAAAATAATATGTGAAATAAATAACAACATATGAACACTCCCAGCTTTATCCCACATCATTCCCTTCTATTAAAGACAACTCTCCAGCCTAGGCAACATAACGAGACCTCATCTCTACAAAAATAAATTATCTGGGTGTGGTAATGTGCACCTATAGTCCCAGCTACTTAGGAGGCCGAGGTGGGAGGATCGCTTGAGCCCAGGAGTTTGAGGCTGCAGTGAGCCATGACTGCATCACTGTGCTCCAGCTTGAATGACAGAGTGAGAACTTGTCTCTCAAAAAAAAAAAAAAAAAAAAAAAAGAACAATTCTATCTTGGCCTGCTAGGTTTTACCGATCAGGGTGAAGGGTAAAGGAGATCTGAAAATATTCTGGTCAGCTAAACCGATTCACACCGGCTAAGACAAATGGTTACCTAAGGAAGAGAACAATCAATAGAAGAGAAAAAGCAAAGAGCCTGCATAGGTTGGATCTGAGGAAAAGTCTGGAGAACTTTTGAGAGAGAGGAAGAGTGATTTTGAACTGTGCAGCTGGACTGGGTAAGCATAGAGTTTATGGCAGATAGACGAGGGAAGAGGATTCCTAGTAAGTTTTGGTAAGCGTTATAAATGGTTTCCGTGGAGTTATGTCAGAGACTGAAGCCATGATTTTAAAGTACTTTCCACTCTTTGTATGTGGGTTGTTTTCCTCCACAATAAAGCATCATATGGAGACCAGCTGTAGGGAGGTGTTACACATAAATATTTTAAAAGAAAGCAGTTATATTTCTAAAGCTCTGAAAATATATCAGGTGCTAAATACACTAGTTATGTTCTTCAAATCTAAAGATACTGGATCCTGCATCTGGTATAAGAAACATATTCAGAAATGAAGGATTTGCTGGTAGAAACCAGAGGAAATAGTTTGTCAGCTTTCTCTCAAGGACTGAGAGCAAAGCCCATTTGGTATGAGTGATGGAAAAGAAACTAGCCATAGAGCCAAGATTGATGTGTAGCATTTTTCCAATGTCGCTTTCTGTGAGAATAGGGGTCAGGAAGAAGCTAATAAATATTTAAGTAACTGTACCCATGAATAATAAAACAGATGGAAAAATGTTTGTCTTGGGGGTGATAGCAACACTTTTTTTTTCTTCACCTTTGTCTTTTTGTAGGGATATGGGTATGATGTGAATATAAAATAGTAAGATTGACTCGCTTCTTACGGAAATTCCAGCTAGGTACAAGTAATATTTAACACACTAATTCCTAATGCTAAAAATACTCAAGGGATAAACACTTGTCCTTTATCAATTTCCGTATCTCAAAAAGAATTGTTTTTTTGTGGTTTAATACAAATTAGCTCATTTAATAATGAGGTTTACTTTATACAGGTTAGTCACACATAGATAACATGTATATCAGATTTTGAGATTAACTGAAAATTACCTAATTCATAAAACAGATCAGTGATCTTTTAACAAGTAAGTATAACCAGCCTGGACCACATGGTAAAACCCCGTCTCTACTAAAAATACAAAAAAATTAGCTGGACATGTAGCAGGCGCCTGTAATCCCAGCTACTCGGGAGACTGAGGCAGGAGAATCACTTGACCCCGGGAAGCAGAGGTTGTAGTGAGCCGACATCGTGCTACTGTACTCCAGCCTGGGCAACAGAGTGAGACTCTGTCTCTAAAATAACAAACAGAGAAAAAACCAACAAGAACAAATAAGTATACCTCTAG
Organism: Cacajao melanocephalus; assembly: GCA_963573385.1. Taxonomy (NCBI): domain Eukaryota; kingdom Metazoa; phylum Chordata; class Mammalia; order Primates; family Pitheciidae; genus Cacajao; species Cacajao melanocephalus. Next base: position 26,364 of record CAUYLG010043540.1, read on the forward strand.
TGTTTCTAATTGCTAAAGAGAAAGGGAGGAAGTTTCTCACTAGGGAAGACTCACTTGAGTGGGATCTTCCCAGCCAACAACAGGTTGTCTTAAAAACCCTGTTCCGGACCAGTCCCGTTCTAGATCCTGACTTGGTGAAGATGCCTGGCTGGCTTGCTTTCTTTCCTCCCTCCATCCTTCCTTCCCTCCCTCCCTCTCTCCTTCCCTCCTTCCTTCCCTTTCTCCCTCTTTCTCCATCTCTCTCTTTCTCTCTTTCTTTCTTGTTTCTCATTTTTGACATGGAGTCTCGCTCTGTCACCTAGGCTGGAGTGCAGTGGTGCGATCTTGGCTCACTGCAACCTCTGCCTCCTGGGTTCAAGCAATTCTCGCGCCTCCACCTCCTGGGTAGCTGGGATTACAGGCATCCGCCACCATGACAGGCTAATTTTTTGTACTTTCAGTAGAGATGGGGTTTCACCGTGTTGGCCAGGCTAGTCTTGAACTCCTGACCTCAGGTGATCCACCCACCTCAGCCTCCCAAAGTGCTGGGATTATAGGCATGAGCCACTGCTCCTGGCTGAAGATGGCCTTCTCACATCTCTCCTCTCTCCTCTCCTTGTCCTGCTCCTGCATCTTACCCGCTTAGCCACCCTGTGCTCTCAAGCTGCCTTTCTTCCATCCAGTCCTCCCTGATCACTTGTTTAGCTTGTGAAACCTCATGAACTTCACTGTTGCTGCAGCCTTCAAGATGGACTCTAAAATGTGGATTAAGTGACTTTCATCATCTGACTTCTCCTGCTCTCTGGTCTCACCATTTGACATCCTTTCTCACCATCTTCGCATGTGCCAGCCATGCTGAACTTCTTCTAGTTTCTCAAATATTAAGGTGAAAAAAATAAACAGTGAAAGGGCGATGTGAAGTGCCTGCAGTGGGTTGTGTGATGTCGATCTTCTCCTCAAGTTTTCTTTGCAAAAATCTACTTCATACCTCACTGCTCAATAACGCTTTGGTGTGAGTGAGCTCTTTCTGCAGAGTGAGAAGCAATGCCATCCAATGTAAACACTCAGAATGGGAACAAAGTGTGTACTTAGAAACAGACCACATCTGGGTCATTTGATAAATTCTTTAACTTTTAATTTTTTTTTTTTTTTTGAGAGGGAATCTCACTCTGTTGCCCGCTGGAGTGCAGTGGCACGATTATGGCTCACTGCAACCTCTACTCCCCGGGTTCAAGAGATTCTCCTGCCTCAGTCTCCCAAGTAGCTGAGATTACAGGCACCTGCCACCACACCTTGCTAATTTTTGTATTTTAGTAGAGATGGGGTTTTACCATGTTGGTCAGTGTGGTCTCAAACTCCTGACTTCAAGTGATCTGCCTAAGTCGGCCTCCCAAAGTGCTGGGATTACAGGTGTGAGTCACCACACCTGACCTGATAAATTCTTTTATTTTAGTAATATGTAGTATCCTGTCTTTTTTTTTTTCTTTTTTTTTTGAGACAGACTCTTGCTCTGTCGCCAGGCTGGAGTGCAGTGACGCAATCTTGGCTCACTGCAATCTCTACCTCATGAGTTCGAGGGATTCTCCTGCCTCAGCCTCCTGAGTAGCTGGGATTACAGGCGTGCACCACCATACCCAGCTGATTTTTGTATTTTTAGTAGAGACTGGGTTTCATCATGTTGGCCAGGATGGTCTCGATCTCCTGACCTTGTGATCCACTCACCTCAGCCTCCCAAAGTGCTAGGATTACAGGCGTGAGTCACTGGGCCTGGCCCTGTCCTGTTCATTTTTAACAGGGAGCTTCTGGGCTCGATCTAGATATCATCCTTACATGGAATAAATGATTCTAATGGTAGAATTTTAGCTTGCATGAGGGCTGTTTTGCCATTTGTTTTGTTGTTGATTTTGGGGAGAATGTTTCACTGGCACTTTGTAGGAGCCCAGGAGAATCATGGTGTGATGCAGCAACTAAGGGTATCTGGCGCTCTATTAAATGATGCTGTCTTGATGAAGTTGGGAGGGACAGCTGTCCAGTGCTTCCACTCTTGAGTTGTTCCTGGGCAAATCACAGTGGAGTCTGAGATGGGAGTGAAACCCAGATGGCATCTGCAGCCTTTGCAGCTGCCAGCCCTGTCCACTGGAAGCACCCACTTGATTCTTACTGAAACTGCCATCTCTTCAAATCCTCTGCTCTTTGTCAATGATCTCTTTTCCCCCTCTAAATTGTTGGCTACTGCTAATTGAATCCTGGGACTATTTTTCAGTGCATGATTGACTCTCTTTTAGGGAAGATTTTATAGTCACTGGAACTTGAAGGAGAGGTACACTTACAGTGATCCCTTGGCATACGTGGGGAATTGGTTCCAGAACCCTTTGAGAATACAAAAATCCAAGCATATTAAAGTCCCGTAGTTGGCCCTGTGGAACTCACCTATAAGAAAAGTAGGCCTTCCATATATGCAGGTGTTGTATTCTGTGAGTACTCTATTTTTGATCTGCATTTGGTTGAAAAAAAATAACTGTGTATAATTGGACCCATGCAGTTCAAATCCATGTTGTTCAAGGTCAATTGTATGGCTTTCTAATGCACGTTGCATTAAAACAAAGCTACTCTGAACTCTTGTATTTACCAATGAATGGTTTAAAAAATGCAGTTACCTGAGCTTTCAGGAAATCCTTGGACTTTTGTTCCTTTTCATCAATTTTGATTTGAGTCATGCGGATAAGGTTGAATACTATCTCCTTTATGTTTTCTTGGTCCTTTAAAAGCTTGTTTTCTTCTGCAAGTTGTTGTTCTACTAACTTAGACTCTATTTCTGATAGAATTTTCTTTTGAAAAAGAAAACACAGATAATATTATAACTTATTTGTTTGAAGGAATACAATAAAGCTAGTATCTTAGACTACCTTTTCATTTCCTATATAGAATGTATTTTATTAAAACAAACAAGCCAGGTGTGGGGGCTCAGGCCTGTAACTAGAGCCTTTGGGAGGCAGAGGCAGGAGGATCACTTGAGGCCAGCAGTTCAAGACCAGCCTGGGCAACACAGTGAGATCCCTCTCTACAAAAAAAAAAATTTAAAAAAAGTGATGCCACTGTTTTAGCTTCATTTATTTTGTAAAAGAATGTGAAAATCAGTGCGTTAACATGATAGAACTTTTTCTTATTCAGACTGTATTTTCAAGTGACTAAGAAAAAGAAGAGACATAAAAGCAAAAGAAAATTTGAAATTAGTCATTGGTGAAATAAAATGTTTGTTGTTTACTTTTAATGTAACCAATAGCCCATAATTTAAAAATCTCATTCCCTTGAATACTTTTTGCTGGGTCAAACATATTCTTTTTTCTCAAATTTAATGTAGGATCAGAGAGGACTTTGAGATGAAGAAACATGCCCACATTAAACAGGATCATCCTTTCTTCGATGACTCTCTTATTGATAAGGTTTTGTGGAGCACAGTTAAAAACACAACTCTGTATTAACCATTCTTAGAAGCTTAAATGAGAGTTGATATTAACCTGTTGGACCAAATTCCTCTTAGCTACTTCCACTTCCTTTTGAAGCTCTCGCCTTCTCTCAGATAACGTAGAATCATCTTTGGGGATAGCTTCAATCTGGAAATCAAAATGTAAAAACATGCATTTACGTAAGAAATAAATCTTCGCTGCCATGCAGTCAACCTCATCACACGCTTTTTGAAAATGGTGGGCAAACCATGAGTCTCAATCTTACAGGAACTTCCTTTTATGCCAAATATTCTTTATAAGCCATGGCAAATTAAAATATGAAGACCTGCCAAAAAAACTGTAATTTGTCAGCTGCAAATGTTTTATTATTTAGAAGAAAAATAAGTCTTACTAGGAATAGCTAACATTTATTGAGCATAAGCTAAGTGCCAAGTAAGGTTCTAAATGCCTATATATATATGATCTTATTTCATCCTTATAATACTCCTCAGGAGGTGGGGATTATTTTCGCCAATTGTACAGATGAGGAGAATGAGGCACAAACACATTTAAGTAATTTGCCTCAATGATGTAGGTGCAAATCCAGCAAGGTAGACTTGGAACCCCTGGTCTGCCTAACTCATGACCCAGCACTTTGAACACATGAATATACTATGATTATTCAAATGATAGTTATTATAAAATGTGAGTACATTTATGGAATCTTTTATGATAAAAAAACCAGAATTTTAAAACAATAGTGGGGATAGTTTGCTACTTAGATGTAGTCATTTTATTAGTAGCCAGAAAGTTCTTACACAAAAGAAAAGCCTCGACTTTTTGATTGATACCTAAAACTTCACCATTAGATTTCTGTTGTAGCGGCTTACACTTTTCTCCTGTGTTGGCATACTTCGGGGAGAAGGCAGATCTCACACTATAAGTCTTTGCGGCCCTATTAGGAATGAGTGTGTCAGATTCTCTGTGATAAAGATGAGAGCAGAGAGGAGGACACGTGACAGCTGACGGGGAAAGGGTCATCTTGGGGTGCTTACAGCCTAGCTGACTTACAGCAGGTTTAGAGTTGGATATTTACACCAAAAGCACATGACTCCAATCTAATGTGGTGCAATTCCTATTGTGACAGCACACATTTGCAGGCCCTACAGTTGAATACTGGCCAAAATTTGACCCAAGAAGGGAGTATCACACTGTCTAGTGATTTGAAGGTTACCCAACAGGATCTTTCTGAGGATCACGCTGCTATGTCAACATTGCTAAAGTATGTCTTTGGATGCCTCATCATCCATGAACCTGGGCATCTTCAGTAGGGCATCTTCAGTAGCACCTTCTGCACCCTCGTGTCCACATCCTGCTTTCCCGTCGGTCTCCTACCCTGGAGCACTAGCTCTTGAGACGGACACACTGGACTCAGGAAAACAAGACATGGTCTTGTGAAACTTGTCTAACAATATACAGAATTTCACGGGCTTAACAAACATAAAATTGCTATAGCAGATCAGAAAAGGGAGAACTCAGTATAGAATTGAATAATCAGGAAAGCCTTCCTGGAAGAGGTGAGTAGTCATCAAAGAAGAGTTGATTTCTCCTTTAGGAAAGTCAAGTTAAGCCCTCCTGGATAGAGGAAGTCCAGCAAACATCCCGGGTCCTTGTCTGATTCTCTGCTACAGGTATGCCTGGACTGGGATGTCCTCATGCTCAGCTCCTGGGTATAGGCAGATCTGTATGTGAAAGATAACTGGGACCAGGAACCCTTACAAGGTTTTGACAGGAAATATGATGAGAGCACACTCACTAGCTTCTATGTCAACTACAGGCTCTCGGCAGATTTTTCTGGTTTGAGGTCTCAGACGCTTTGGTTATTTATAGTATTTTGAAACACAAACAATACTGTAATAAATTATGTTCATTTTTGAACTCTGGCTACTCCCTCTTGATTCCTTTTTATATTTTCCATAAAACCCAGCCTTCTAGTTTCAGGCAAGAATTAGGTAGGCTTAGCTTGTGGAAGAGGTGGCAAGATGAGCCACCGGTAGCAGAGCCTGCTGGTTGCCTAGCCAAAGGCCATCCTCCACTTTGACCTTAGCAACTGTATTAGGGTTCTCTAGAGGGAGACAATTAATAGGACTCTCTGGGAGAGTCTCTATGTACAAGTCATATATATATACATATATATACATATATATGCATATGGGAGTTAGTTAAGTATTAACTCACTTGATCACAAGGTCCCACAATAGGCCATCTGCAAGCTGAGGAGCAAGAAAAGCCAGTCTGAGTCCCAAAACTGAAGAATTTGGAGTCTAATGTTCGAGGGCAGGAAGGGTCCAGCATGAGAGAAAGATGTAGGCTGGGAGGCTAGGCCAGTCTCTCTGTTCACATTTTTCTGCCTGCTCATATTCTAGCCACACTGGCAGCAGATTAGATTGTGCCCACCCAGATTAAGGGTGAGTCTGCCTTTCCCAGCCCACTGACTCAAATGTTAACCCTCTTTTGTCAACACCCTCACAGACACACTCAGGATCAATACTCTGTATCCTTTGATGCAATCAAGTTGACACTCAGTGTTAACCATGACAGCAACAGAATGCCATTTTTGTTCAGAGTTGCAATGTAAACAGGAGTCCTGGGGGTTGGGGTGTGAGAAAGCCGGCCAAGCCAGCAATCATGTATGCCTTTTGCTCTTTGCCCTTCCTCCTCTTTGTGTGAGTTTATGCTTAAAGGTGTAATAGGCATTTTCTGACCATGGAGAAGCAATGTACACCCTAAGGTTGACTGAAAGGGGAGCTGAAAGGATCCTAAACTTTTCATTATGTGAAATAACCTGTTGTGCACCTCTGTTCTTTTTACTGAGTAAAACAAATCCCTATTTAGCAAAACTGTTAATTGAGTTTCTGTTACTTGTTGAAGCCAAATTGCAAACCTAACCTAACTGGTGTTTCTATTGAAAGGAAACCTTCCTAAGGTAACCTGGAAAATAGGCTAGAGTTAGACTGAGCTCTCCATTAATGAAGGAGGAAAAAAACTATCAAATATCAAAGTTCTAACTACATGGTCTGGAGTTACTTGAGATACTTACCATTTCTTTTGAGCCCCAGATTGCATGTATCAGGTTTTGTAAGCTTATGTTAGTTCTTTTAGTTTTTATAGTGTAGCATTTCACACTGAAAAATGTATTTATTGTAACCAAACAACAGAAATGTGTAAAGAAAAAAAAAAAACTTCTTCCTATCTCTGCTACTTCAAGTACTACTCCCCAGGAGTCACTGTTAATAGTTTTGGTGTCTGTTCTTCCAGGCATTTTCAATGCATGAATAATCATTGGTAACTTTCATACAAGTTAAGAAATTAGATATTATTTGTTACTGTAAATATCCCAACTATTTGATGTCAGTGAACCTAAGTTTAACACTCTGATATTTTTCTAAACCACTCCAAACTTTCATGAGGCTTGTACCTTGAGTTTCTGGGAGAGTCTCTATGTACAAGTCAAATGCCATAGGAGAATCAAACGACTGTCTCTGGGGGAAAATACATTCTGAAGAAAAGCTAGAGCTCTTCATGTTTACCTTTTATCTCTTTCATTTTTGGACTGCGTGCAAGTCTGAGAAAATGTTCACTTGGGCTGGGAGTGCCTGGCCTGACCCACTCTTATTTTCAAGTACTGGCAGCTATGGGCAGTGGCCGGGCTAATTATAAATCATAGGGTCAAAGAGGAAGCTAGTCTCTCACTGAAACTGTACTCGAACAAAAATACTGATTTTTCTTAAAATCAGTGAAGGAAACGGATTTTAATACATTTTAATTTCTGTTAGTTTTATATTCTATGGGTGCTACTTTGTGAACTTAATAGCTAGTAGTGTCATAATATAAATAGCTTTTATAATATTTGTTAAAATCTGAACAACCTGTGTGCATTCCACTGCAAACTCCTCTTTGGTCAAGGGCCATGCCTTACATATTTTGTGTCCAGTCAGATCAAACTACAGTGACAAGTCTCACCATCACAGACAGCTTCCAATTAGAGTTATAGCATCCCGTGCTTAAATATAAGCAGAGAGCCAAGAATTACCATAAAATGGAGGAAAGTTTCTAATAAGAAAGAGACAAAAACAAACAAAAAAAGAAAAACACAGAAGAAACACGAAGAAAAATAAAGTCTTGTTTAAGACAACAAGAAAAAAGAAACTATCATTAACAGCCTCAATGAGATAAGAGAATAAATATACTATGAAAACAAAACATTCAGAGAACAGAGCACATGGAAATATAAAATATGATAGCATAATGAAAGAAGAGAAGGGTTCAAAGGAAAGCTTGAAAAAGATTTCCTTTTGTAAGTCAAATTACGAAAAAGAATGGAAAATAAAAGACAAGAAAATTAGAGGACTGTTGTAGAAGGTCCAACATCTGCATAAAAGGAATCTAAGACAGAACAGAGAAAATTAAACAATTCAAGAGAAAGTGTCAGAACTTTGGAAGGACATACATTTCTATAGACAGAGAACCCACTAAGTGCCCTACACAATGGATACAATGGGAACATCATTGTAAAATGTAAAAATTCTGGAAGCAAGTAAGGGATCCTACAAATTCCTAGCATGGAAAAAAACGGCTTTGAATAAAGGATCAATAATTGGAATGCCACCAAATCTTCTTAATAGTGAAGCTAGAAAACAGTTAATCAATGGCTTCTTCCTGAGGGAAAATGATTTCCAACCTAAAATTCCGTAACTGATTAAAGTATTAATGGTCTGTATGGCTAGTATGAAGGTAAAATGTTTTTTAGCATGCAAGGTCTTCTGACATACACTTTCTGACACACAAAGTCTCAAACAATTACTTTTCACTAACGTTTTATCATAAAGGTACTGGAAGGCATGTCCCCTGCACCAAAAGGAAGTTAAGAGAATAAAATAGACGAGATCCAAGAAATAGGGACTCCAACACAGAAGAGAGATGAAGGACATCACCAAGATGATAGAGTAAGGCTCCTAAGATGAGAGCAATGCGGTAAGCACATAGAGAAATGGGACTACTTTGGAACAAGTCAGAAGGCTGAGAAAGAAATAGGCAGCCCCTGATATCCAGGAGCAGAACTGGCACTCATAGGTAGGCCTTGGTATTCTTCTGTTGAACATAAACAATCGCCCACAACATCAACTTCAGACAAAGCCACTCTGTAATCGCAATGGATCAGGAAAAAAACAAGGCCACTCTGTAACAGTATTTGAACAAGACAAAAACATGAACATTGTCCAAGCCACAAAATACCATCAATTCTCCATGTACAGCTTTGTTTAACAATCACAGCTTTAGCCTCCATCTAGTCTTTTCTTTTCCTAGGTAAAATTTAAGATACTCAACCACAGAATTACTCTTGTTTCCTGAGAACATCCAAATTCAAGGCAACATCCCATTTCTTTAAACCATTCCTCAAGTTGTATGGCACAAACCCAAGTCCTTTCTAATACCCTCTATTGAGATTCCCCACAATTCTCCATGGCATGTGTTCTCTCTTGCTGCAATGCATAATAAACTCAGCTCATTCAACTACTGGTGTGTTCCTGTTAGTGTTTGGCTAGAGGTCACTGATGAGGCTCAGAAGAGATCTCTTCAAGAAAATTAAATGAATAGGTCATTAAATGTGTTTTAATATACTGAGAGGAAATTTATGTAATTGGGGAGAAGAATTTGGGATTGAACTCATAAGCACACAGGAAACAATAAAAGTGTAAAAACAGGATGTTTATAAACTCCTGGGAACACAAAAATTTTTTAAGGAACAGTAATTATATAATATCACATGGCTCAGGTATAAACAACCTTTAAATATTCATAATAATGTGAACACCAGATTCTGAACTAACCAAAATTATGACATGAGAATACTGCATGTACAGGGGGACAAGAAATGTATGTGGGGTGAACAGGGGTCTAAAGAGAGCTGAATCATCATCTATTATTGTGATAACTGCAAAGATCAAGTCTACAACTGAAAACTCAAGTAGCAGCATCATAAGCTTGTTACTTGGGGTATGAAGATATACCAAAAGAATTGGCTGAAGAAACAGCACTTGATTAGGAAGACATCTTGATTAGGAATGCGAAACACATAGGCAATCTTTCTTGCTATACCTGGGGCAGACATCACCAATCAACTACAGAGCTCCTATCTGACAAGTCGGCACTGGGCCTCAGAATCCTTTGCAATATCATAACCATAGGGAGCTACCTCCAAATGGAGGGAGCTGGCATTTGAGATGAAACCTATTTGCCTTAATTAGAATGTATGATCTTTATGATTCCTCTTGGTTCTTTCATTCCGTGACTATGTGAAATAAGGATCCATTGAATGTCTTGAGCAGGTGAGTGACACATGAATGTGTCACTTAAGACTATAAATTTGGTAGCAAAATGGAGGAAAAACTGGACACCAAAGGAACTGGACCTATAGAGAACAGCCGGTGTACGGTTGCAGTCATTGAGGTAATGTAGAGTGGGTACTGAGAGGCATCTCTGGGGTTTATCTGTAGGGCTGGATGATGCCATCTTCCCCAGAGGAATAAAATAGCCATATTCACAGTCTTATCCTGACTATACCATTTACTTTAGGCTTTGAAAGAATTCATACGCATAAAGGAAGGAAGGCAATATTTACTGGGTATCTTCTTGATACCACACACTTTCCCATTTGTAATCACTCATTCTTTGCAATAATCCCAGTTAAAAGGTTTGGAAACAACTAACGCAGGAAGGAATTTAATGGATCTACAATCTGAACCTGACACTCCCTGACTCAAAGGTGAAGCTCTCCTCAATAAAGTATGTTGTTATCATTGCCTTGAACACTGAAAATGAGACATGAAGAGAGAATAATGCAGAACCACTTTTAAATCAAAGCAAAGAGAGATGAAACTGCTAGAAAACTACAATTAAAGAAAAATTATAGTATATAGAAAGTGTCATATTCACTTGGTAAGAGGATTTTGTAATTGCCGCAATCTTGGACATGACCTTATGTTTAGAAAGTGAGTAACTATAGACTCATGATAATCTAGCCCCTAAAACATGTTGGGGAGTGTCAGAGCAAAATCCCAGGAATTATGTTTTTTTTTTCTTCTTTTCAATGCCAAGTGGAAGTCAATAAGAGGCATGTTTAAATGCAGAGGTGTACTGTAATGTGTGATATTATTACACGAGAATATGATGTCTTTGCTTAAGGACTTTCAGTTTGTCATGGCAATGCATATGGTCATTAAAAGCTCTGATGGTTTTGCCTAACCCCAGCAAAGTCTTTCTGCCTATGGCAGGCAAATCTTCTACCTGCCCACGCCTAGACTTGGCAAATGTCTCAGGGAGGGAAAAGACCACCTGTCTTTGCTTACCAGGAAGTGATGATGCCTTTGTGGAATTTACTTCCTACTTGCATATGTCTGTTAAAAATATATGATTTTTAGTTTATTAATTTTTTTTTCTGGCTGTTATAGCAGAAACCACGCTCCGTTACAACATTTTGTATTTAGGAGTAGAACTGGTAAGATCACGTTGTATATTATGTTTCTGAGTCCCTCCCTTCTATGGTACTTAATCTAGATTTTCTTACAGAAGTGAACTTATGTCTGTTTTGGGTGTGTAGTCTTTTAGAACCTATCTTGTGATTTTTAAAAAATCAATGTATAATCCTTTTTGAGCTCACTAAGAAGTATTAATTTATGTGACAAATTATTGCTTCTATTTAGGTTACCTTACTATTCAATATTAAGAGGAATGCTTTGATGATTCAGCATTAGAAACATACTGAATTAACTTTACTTACTACCATAATTGCCAAAATTGGTTATTAAAGGCAGTGAAACATTTTAACCCATTGTTTAAAGAAATCTTACTGAATGGTTATTTGATCAATAAACAGGAATTGTTTTATTAGTACAGGCAACACTTGCTGGTATCATACTGAATGGGCAAAAACTGGAAGAATTCCCCTTGAAAACCGGCATGAGATATGAATGCCCTATCACCACTCCTATTCAACACAGTATTAGAAGTTCTGGCCAGAGCAATCAGGCAAGAGAAAGGAATAAGTGTATTCAAACAGGAAGAAAGGAAGTC
>CAUYLG010043541.1:0-80799 GCA_963573385.1 Cacajao melanocephalus
GATCATTAAAAAATCTGGAGACAACAGATGCTGGAGAGGATGTGGAGAAATAGGAACACTTTTACACTGTTGGTGGGAGTGTAAATTAGTTCAACCATTGTGGAAGACAGTGTGGCAATTCCTCAAGGACCTAGAAATAGAGATTCCACTTGACCCAGCAATCCCATTACTGGGTATATACCCAAAGGACTATAAATCGTTCTATTATAAAGGCACATGCACATGTATGTTTATTGCAGCACTGCTTACAATAGCAAAGACCTGGAACCAGCCCAAATGCCCATCAATGATAGACTGGACAAAGAAAATGTGACACATATACACCATGGAATACTATGCAGCCATAAAAAAACGATGAGTTTGTGTCCTTTGTGGGGACATGGATGAATCTGGAAACCATCATTCTCAGCAAACTGACACAAGAACAAAAAACCATACACTGCATGTTCTCACTCATAGAGGGTGTTGAACAATGAGAACACATGGACACAAGGAGTGAAACATCACACACAGGAGTATGTTGTGGCGAGGGCTATCAGGGGAGGGACAGAGGGGAGCAGGGAGGCTGAGGAGGGATAATATTGGGAGAAATAGCTGATATAGGTGACAAGGGGATGGAGAGAGCAAACTACCATGGCATGTGTGTAGCTATTCAACAATCCTGCAAGATCTGCACATGTAGCCCAGAACTTAAAGTACGATAAAAAAAAAATGAGCATTAGAATATAACAATATCTGTCCCAAAGCAAAAGAGTTATTAACATGTAATTATATTGTGATTGAACTAACAAATAAAAAGAATAAATACATTTAAAAAGTAATATTCTTGTTTCCTGTCAAAGTAACTTTTTTGATGTTATTGAAATTAACCATTGTCATCATTAGCAATACAGCCTACTATATGCTTAATACCATAAAATATAAAAATGACAATAGTCTAGAATTTATAAAAAATATATATTTCTACATTTATTAATATTCTTAATTTTCTTACATTTCCTGAATCTCAGACTGATTCTTATGTATTTGTCAATGTTAAACTATCAATGTCCTGCAGCCAGTATTTTAAACTGCAAAAGTATTCAAATTGACATGCAGTTAATGTGACAAGAAACAAATTAATCTTCTCTTCAGTATAAGAAAATATCTGTGAATGCCATCTATATATCATTTTCCTCTGATGATAGTTGTTCCCTATTGTTATATATCAGTTAATATTCCTTTCCTGCTTGTACCAGAAAATGTATTTAAATGACACTAAAAAGAGGAACTTCGATATATTAGTCTTCAAACTATTTTTAATAATAATAATTTAAATGAGCTCTCTTTCTGCCAAAAAGTCGGTTTTTAAGGGAAGTATAATAACCAATGTATAAGTATGTACTTTATATAATTCATCTTTCCTAAAGTTTCAGGGAATAGACACATGTCAGAACAATTAACACAAAATGCAAACTGGTAGATTCAGATCTAAATTCGTTTTGCAAGTTCAATTTAATACAGAAATGTTAAGCCATTTTTAATGATTAAAGTTTACATGAGAAGCAAAGCAAACCAAAATAATACTGTAAATTTATGTATTAAACATTTAATTCATGACTTCCAGTTTCCTATGGGGCATGTAAGAACATTGGACATCATTACTCCAATTCTCACTACCATGAAAAAACTCAACAAACTGAAACTCAATAACTCTTCTTAGATGCATCAGAGAAGTGAGGTCCTAGCGCAATATATTGCTCCCTAAAATGGAGAGACACGCAGGTAAAATACAGAGAATCACAGTTCACTGAAGCAGAAGCCCAAAAGGAGAAACTTCCATGGGAAACAACAGTAGGATAGGAAACCCTAAACTGTAATTGACAAATTGCTGAAGGCACAGTGGGCAAAAAATTCTAGGGATAAGAAGGCCCCCAAACTTTCATGAATGGTACCTCCTACAGCCCAGTTATGTTCTCTCAGTAAAAATCTGAGAGGAAAAAAAAAAATCCTCTTTTGCTTACAGCAGGCAAAGAGAAAAAGTAACCATTTTGAAAGGCCTGACCTCTAGACAAATTATTGTACCACAGCCTTACCTACTGGGGTTTTACCCAGTATACTGTAACATTTATTTTTTAAGCAAGTATTTTTGTATATCAGAATCTGTTTCATGTTTAGCAAACCAATAATTAATACTGAAAGGAATTTTAAACAAAACAAGAAATCTTTATTCATCTCCATATAAAAAAGTGATACCCAGGGAAGAAACTAAAGATTAAGAATCTTATTTTCATCAACAAATATTAAGAAATTAGGATTATTTCATCTTTGAAGTATTCAAATTAAGCTTACAATTTAGTGACCTTCCAGTAATACTTTTTACTTATATATTTACATGCACTACAAAATGTGAAGAAAAAGGTAAGTATAATAACCAATGAGAAAAGAGAAATATTAACCTTTAGCCCCCTCTAGACTTGAAAACGGAACTTGGAAGCTGTTAAGGGTTATTGATATTTACAAGGGGCACAGGGTCACTAAGAGAAGGAGGCCTAATGTAAGACTTTAGACCATTTCCCTTTCTGCTACAACTTATTACATCAGGAGAATACAACTGAAGGAAGTACATGACTCAGACCTTATTTAAAAATGAATTTGTCTCTTAGGACACTCAAGCCCAACAGGGAAGACAAAACCAAGGAAACTAGAAAAAAATTTAACCTCTGACACCTAAGCTACAGCAAACAGTAAAAGAAAAAAAACCACCTATCCTTTAGTCAAAAACATAAACTGAAAAAAAAAAGAATCAATATTTAAAAATCAGCAAAAACAAAATCTGGTTCACTAAAAAAATCATTAGCATTGGTAAACCTCTAGCCGGGTTAATGAAGAAATACTGAGAGACCCAAATTGCTATGATGAGAAATAAAAGAGCAACTATCATTACTGAACCAGTAGACATTAAAAAGATTATAAAATATTGTGAACAACTATGTGCTCACATGTTTGATAACCTGGATGAAATGTAGCAAGTCTGTGAAAGATGCAATCTACCAAAACTCACATCAGAAGAAATACATAATCTAAATAGGTCTACATCTATTAAATAAATTGGATCAGTAAATATTAACCTCCAAAAATGAAAGTACCAAGCTCAGATGAATTATATCAATAATTTCGGAATAATATTACAGCAATTCTCTAGTTTTCTCCAAAAAGATGGAAGTAGAGGAAACATTTCCTAACTCATTCTAGGCCATCATTACCGTAATCCAGGACCAGACAAATCAGTTACAAGACAAAAGCACTATAGACCAATATCTCTCAGGATCATAGATGCATGAATTCTAAAAGAAAGCAAATCCAGTTCAGCAATGTATAAAAATAATTATACACCATGATCAAATGGAATTTATGACAGGTGTGCAAGGCTGATTCAACGTTCAAAAATCAATTACTGTAATCCCTCCCATCAACAGGCTAAATATGAAAAAATTGTATCATTATATTAATAGATGTAGCAAAAGCATCTGAAAAATACTGATTCCCATTCATAATTCATAGTAAAACCAACATCAATCTAAGATTAAATAGGAACTTTCTCAATTTGATAAAAAAACAAATCTATAAAACACAGCTAGCATCATACTTAATAGTGAACAACTATAGCTTTTCCTTCTAAAATCAGGAACAAGGCAAGGACGTCTGTTCTTACACTTCTACTCAACATCACGCTGGAAGTACTGGCCAATGAAATAAGAACAGCAACAAAAAAGGAAGTAAAAAGTATACATATTAGTAAGGAATAAAACTTTCTTAGCTGGCAAAATGATTATTAATATAGAAAATCACACAGAATTGACCAAAAAAATCTACTGGCACTAAGAGGTGATTATAGCAATATAGGAAGATATAAGATTAGTAAACAAAAGTCAATTGCTTTCTTAATAACAGCCATGGAAAATTGGAATTTGCAATGGAAAACACAACATCATTTAAATTAGTACATCTCAGAAACTGGAAACTTAGATATAAATATATCAAAATAAGTATAAAATCTATATGAGAAAAACTATAATGTTCTGATGAAAAAAAATCAAAGAAGATTTAAATAAACAAAGATACATTCTATCTACGTTTATAGGAATATTCAATGTTGTCAGATTTCAGTTCTTCCCAACTTACTCAATCCAATAAACATAATCCCAGATGAATCCCAGCTAGTCATTTTGTGGATACAAAAAGAAAAAAAAAACGCATTCTAAATTTTATAAGAAAAAGCGAAAGCAAAAGACTCATAGTATCTAACACGATATTGAAGAAAAATGTTGGAAGACTGACACTACTAAGCTTCAAGATACACTAAAAATGTACAGTAATCAAGACAGTGTGAGGTTGATGACATAAAAGACAAGTAGATGAGTGAACAACATAGTAAATATAGTCAAGTGATGTTTGACAAAAGAGCAAAGTAAAAGAAATGAAACTATAATAGTTTTTTCACAAATGGTATTGAAACTCAAAATCTACATGCAAAATTAAATCTACACCCACACCTTACACCTTTCACAAAATTAACTCAAAATGGGACATACATCTAAATGTAAACACAAAGCTATAAAACTTCTAAATGATACCAGAGGAGCAAATCTTGGTGACCTTGAGTTTGGTGATGGATTTTTAGATACAACACTAAAGCCTGATGCATAAAACAAACAAACAAACTCTTAAGCTGAAGCTCATTAAAACTGAAACTTTTGTTCTGCAAAAGACACTGTGAAGATAAAGAAAAGACAGGCTACAGAGGAGGAAAATATATTTTCAAAGCACATATTTGATAACAGACTAATATCCAAACTATACAAAATTCTCTTATAACTCAAAAATAAGAAACAAACAATATAGTGTAAGATGGGCAAAGTTCTTAATAGACACCTCACCAAAACAGATATATAAATGGCAAATAAGCACATGAAAAAATGCTCAAAATCAAATGCTATTAGGAAATTTCAAATTAAAACAAAGAGATACCACTTTAAACCTATGAGAATAATGAAAATCCAAAACACTGACATCAAATACTGATGAAGATGTGAAACGAAAGGAGGTCTCATTCATTGCTGGTGGATATGCAGAATGGCACAAGCACTTTGGAAGACAGTTTTGCAATTTCTTAAAAATTAAATGCACTCTTACCATAGGATGCAGCTATTGTGCTACTTAGTATTTACCTAAATGAGTCAAAACTTGTTGTATATCTACATCAAAACCTGCACATGAGTATTAACAGCAGTTTTAATCATAATTGCCATAATTTGGAACCATTCAAGATATCCTTGAAGAGGTTAATGGATAAACAAACTGTGGTATATCCATACAATATAATATTATCCAATGATACAAAGACATAAACTATCAAGCCCCAATACAGCATAGAGGTATCTTAAATGCATATTGCTAAGTAAAGTAAGCCAATGTGAAAAGGCTATATACTCTTATGATTTCAACAATATGTCATTTTAGAAAAGGCCAACTATAGACACAGTAAAAAGATAAGCGGTTGCCAGGAGTGTGTGGGGCATGAAGGGGAAGGATGAATAGGAGAGCACAGGGAAATTTAGGGAAGTGAAACTGTCCTGCATTATATTCTGATGAGAGTAGATACATATTATCATGCATTTCAAAACCCATAGAAGGTACAACACAAAGAGTAAACCAAATTATGGACTTTGGTTTATAAAAATATATTGACACTGGTTCATAAATTATATAAAAGTATACTACATTAACACAAGATGTTAATAATCAGAGAAACTGTGGGGCATGGTAAGGAGATACAGGGGACCTGAACATTCTGCTCATTTTAGAAATAAATCTAAAACTACTCAAAAAATAAAATCTATTAAATAAAAAAGTTCAATTTATTACAATGGCTTAACTTAATAAATTATTATTCATTGAAAATAATTTTTACTTTAAATTGATCATATTGCCAATAAAGAGTTTCCTCTTTTATTCTTTTTTGAGATGGAGTTTCACTCTGTCTCCCAGGCTGGAGTGCAGTAGTAGATTCTCAACTCATTGCGACCTCCGCCTCCCAGGTTCAAACGATTCTCCTGCCTCAGCCTCCTGAGTAGCTGGGATTACAAGCACCCACCATGACTCCCCTGGCTAGTTTTGTGTATTTAGTAGAGACAGAGTTTCATCACATTGGCCAGGCTGGTCTCGAACTCCTGACCTCAAGTGATCCACCTGCCTTGGCCTCCCAAAGTGCTGACATTACAGGCATGAGCCACCATGCCAGGCTGCTAATAAAGATTTTAAACAACTCCAGGGAATAGTTAGGAAAGTGCTTCCTTCTTCAAGGTTCATACCAGTTAAAATATTTTAACAGCTTCTGTTATTTTCAATGCTCAGAGAGATTATATCATTAATTAATATTTTCTACCTAAATTGGCACATACTTATTTCTCATAAACATTTATGAAGTCTAATGATATATTCAACCTCTTTGAATAATCGTCTCAAATATTGACATATTTACCTTTATAATTCATTTATTATGAGTACTGTAATACTATCCCCCAGTATGAATTTCATGTAAAGGCTTATAAATATCTAGCTTTCCCCTAGTATCTCGATGATTCATTTACTTTAAAGTAGTTTTTCCCAGATACAGATTTTCCCCTCATTCAGGAAAATGTAAATGCTATTCACTATCTCTTCAAATAGAATCTGTTTTATTTCTTTTTTGTTTTCCTTTGTAGGCTCCAAAGTTTGAGGTTAAAAAGCTACCAAAAAACTTATTGAACAATGCTACAAGTATATGTACCTAAATATTTTGTTATTTTTCCATAGGAAGCTCTGCATTATTCTGTATTTTCTGTTATTCTATAGCACTCACATGTCTATTACTATACATTATATTATAGTTACTTTTACTTTTCTTATCAGAAATTGGAAGAAATCATTATTATGCTTTAAAATGTGGAGTGTAGATATTTGTTTGTCATAATTATTATGCTGATATCTTAGTCCATTTGGTCTGCTGTAACAAAATAACTTAGACTGTGTAACATAAAAATTTCTCACAGTTCTGGAGCCTAGGAAACCTAAATCAAGGCACTGGCAGAATTGGTGTCAAGTGGAGGCCTTTTCTTCAGAGATGGTGCCTTCTCTGTGTTCTCACATGGAGGAAGAGGCAAATGAACTCTTTCAGGTCCCTTTTACAAGGACACTAATCCCATTCAATAGGGCAACAAAGCTCTTAAGACTTAATCACCTCCTAAAGGCCCCACTTCTTAAAATTATCATATTAGGGATTTGGTTTCAACATATGAATATTGAGGGATCACAAACATTCAAACCTTAGTAGCTGCCAATTCTAACATTAAATGGCAGTTACCTAAATTACAGTCTTTCACATATCAACTTCAAATGCTGTATCAGTGTACTACCTATTATTTATTTTTACATTTCTTAAAATAAACTCAAATTTTAACTTACATATATTTGCAGAGAAAATCTCATTTCGGTACCATGTGGAAAACCAGTACTACTTGCTATAGAGTATAATTATCATAAGTAAATACCATGAAAAACAGACCAATATTACTAAATTTTACATAGATCTTACTGCCTGATAAGGAGCTTAGTCTATACTACCTCCTCTTTCTTTCTTAGAGTAAGAGATTAAATATGTTAAGATTTTAAAGATCTATGGTCTCCAAACTAAAATTTGATCAAAAGGTCTATCTCAAGAAAGAGTAGGTATTGTTAAAGGAAATTTAATTATCCTTCTACAAATAAATGTTCACACTTGAGAAATAATGGCATAGAGATTAGTGCAAGAAAGATTTATTTTTATCTCTGGAAAATGTATTTTTAAAAATAGTCATTGTCTACTTGGTTTATTTTCACTGCTTTGCTCAAAGGATTTTCTGGTGCACAAATTTTCTCATTCGCTCAAAGGATTTTCTGATGCACAAATCAGTAAGTGTTAATATTCTGAGCAAAGGGAAAACATTTAGCTAAAGCAGAAAAAGCTTTCAAGCATACAATGTGGAATTTCATTTCAGGTTAATGAGGGAAGATGTTTTCATCATGGAATTAAATAAAATTTAAGTCTTTTAAAAATGTTTATTGAGCATATACTATGTACCAGGTGTTCTCCCAGATACTAAAATGGAAGGATAAGAAAATGTTCAGAAGAAATCTGGCAAAAGGGAAAAACTATTAACCTTTATTATTTGGGATCTTTGTCACTACCGAGTAGGCAATAGTAAATATTTTATTACAAATTTGTAACATGTATTTATAATGTATTATATAACACAGTTTTCACCTACATCAAAAACTAGTATCTTCACTGAATTTTTTAGATTCCTAGTACTGGAATGTCATTTATTTGCTTGCATATAAAAGTATAATAAACTTTAATTTTTTTGCTTAAAGAAGGAATGAATTAACCTTGAAATTTGAATGACTTAACATGAATGTTCTCAAGGAAAATGATGAATCACATAATTCTGTAAAGAAATCAAATAAAACAAATGGAAAAGTTGCATTTATCAGTGGGGAAGGTGACCAGGGAATGTATACATAACTATGCCTGACGATAGGCAAACAACCTATATGTAATTGAAACATTTTAGAAGAACATATGGAATCATATTTATTGTAAGTTAGAACTCTTCCCGGAGTCAGGAATTTCTTGTCAGATGTTGGCAATAATAGAACTGAGTTACTAACACAAAATGAGATACTGAAAAACCTATCTTTTATTTCACTTTGTTTTTATGGGGGAAAATACACAGAACATGATATGCCAGAAATAAAAGAGACAAAACTTAGTATCTAATTTGTTACACACATGGAATATGCTGAGGAATTTCAACATGTTTAACACTTTGGTAAAAATAGTACGTCAATCCTTATATTTTTGTGACTTTCCAGTGTATTAACACTTAGTCTTTGGATACAGACTGAAGCATCCAAAGACTAAGTAAAAAGTATATGGTTATAAAGTAATTGTTACTATGTCCATATTAAAGGTAAAAAGTAACGGTTAATATGTCTAGCTTTAGGTCAGGCTATCTCAGCTTATATTCTCTCTCTATTACTCATTTAACTGTGGGACACTGTGAACTTAGTAAACCTCTCTGGGTTTTGAAGAAATGGGTATGATAATTTTAATGATCAGGCTGGGCGCGGTGGCTCATGCCTGTAATCCCAGCACTTTGGGAGGCCGAGGTGGGCAGATCACGAGGTCAGGAGATCGAGACCATCCTGGCTAACACAGTGAAACCCCCTCTCTACTAAAGAAAAAATTAGCCGGGTGTGGTGGCACATGCCTGTAGTCCCAGCTACTTGGGAGGCTGAGGC
This sequence comes from Cacajao melanocephalus, assembly GCA_963573385.1. NCBI lineage: Eukaryota > Metazoa > Chordata > Mammalia > Primates > Pitheciidae > Cacajao > Cacajao melanocephalus. The sequence goes on from CAUYLG010043541.1 coordinate 9,364, forward strand.
AGGAGAATCCCTTGAACTCAGGAGGTGGAGGTTTCAGTGAGCCAAGATGGCGCCATTGCACTCCAGCCTGGGTGACAGAGTGAGACTCTGTCTCAAAAAAAAAAAAAAACAAAAAGATAATTTTAATGATCTTATAGACTGCAGTAAATATTACAAATGTCAGTACATTTCAAATCCTTAGTGTGGTGAAGTTTCCTATTTTTTAGATTTTTAGCCTATTTACTTTTACGTGGTGAAACAGGTGACAGAAATACAGAATTTAAACTTTTACTTTCTGATTAGATTTAATTACATCCATTCCAATTACTCTGCGCCCTTTCCTACTTTATATATGATAGCAATTAATGTAGATCCATAAAAATATTAAAAATAATTTTATAAAGTACACAATGCCAAAATTCCTGGTAAAATTCTTTATAATTTCAAAGTAAAATAAATGCACTCAATAATTATTATTTTATTCTAGGCCAAGAGCGGTGGTTCACACCTATAATCCCAGAATTTTGAGAGACCGAGACAGGTGGATCACCTGAGGTCAAGAGACCAGACTGGCCAACATGGTGAAACCCTGTTTCTACCAAAAAAATTAGCTGGGGGTGGTAGTGCGTGCCGGGAGTCCCAGCTACTTGAGAGGCTGAGGTGGGAGAACTGCTTGAACCTGAGAGGCAGAGGCAGAGGTTGTGAGATAGGGGCTAAAACAGAAAGCTTAAGCACTGTCATCTTATAGAAAAGCTAGCTGGTCCCTGAGCAGAGTTGTAGTTCTCAGAACTGTTATTGTATTGCAGTTCTCAGAAGTGTTATTTTCTAAGGTTAAAAATTTCCACTGCTGCCCCCCTTCCCTTGCAACAAAACACTGACTTTAGCTTCTGTACAACTGCTTGCCTTGCACAACCCCTTAGCCCCCTGAAACAAGGATGTGGTTTTGCAGCTTAAATACCTCGTTCCCCCTGAGCTGGGGCCACGGGTTGGAGAGACGTGAGTCCTCCGTGGCCGCCAGCAATAAAGACCCTGCAATTTGGCATACTTTTTTGTTGGTGTTGATTTTCTTTGCTCGCTCTGGTACAACAGTTGCAGTGAGCCAAGATGGCACTACTGCACTCAATCCTGGACAACAGAGTGAGATACTGTCTCAAAAACAAAAAACAAAACAAAAACCCAATCATTTTGTTCTAAATGCACATGCGAAATATTAAATTTTCAATTGCATTCAATCTTTTTCTCTACCAACACACCATTGAAGCTACTTTTAACATTAATTGTAGTTAGTTATATTCTGAAACTAATAATTAAAACTTTTTTCTAAAACCAAAGCTTTTTGTAGTTCCAAGCATATCACCCTATGATATTGCTTTATTCGATCCATAGTTCAGAAAAGCAAAACCACAGAATTAATCAGTGCATTTTTGTTTTCCATTCTCTGTGGTGCCCTTTTGTAGCTTTCAATTATAAAGAGAAAATTATGAAAATAAAATAAAAACCCAAGTCACCTTAGAAAGCAATGATCTGAAAACAAAGTGAAAGGACTGAAATCATTTTAATAAACTTTCTAAATGTTGGGAATAAAACAGCAGAAGATAGCAAAATGAAATCATAGCCTGGCCCTCTGAGATCTGGGTGGCAAATTTACCATGCCACTTCACAAATCATTTAATATTTTCATTAAAATGGAAAAACTTAACAGGAGTTTCAATTATATCCATTATGCTCAGGAGACCAACTTTTGAAACTAGGCCAACAGATCCGGACTAACTCATAAAAGCTAAATGATTTTTTACATTAATCATACAATATTAAAACCAGGCAGAGATACTTAAAGAAATTTAGAATCATTGGGCTCTATTTTAACGAAGTTCCCACAATTTCAATTGTGGTGCCCACTGTGAATTGATATGGAAATTCCTATGCAGGCAATGGAAAAATAACCTAAAATCAAAATCACAAAAATAAGTCCAAATTAACAATGAAACAGATGTATACACCGCACAACTTTCATTAAATTAGAATTATCAGCTGTAATTCTTTATAACACATTATCAAAGTATGATAGAAGATAGCATGTATAACTTGACAACATACCAAATTAAAGACACTTCATAGGCAATTCTTCTCTTTTATATGAAAACATAATTTCCTGACACTAATAAGACTTAATTACTTAAAAAACATAACCCCCAAATCAAGATAGTCACACATATTCTTCTCAAAGCTTACAGAAAATATTTTTGTCAACTAGCCTCTATTCATTCTTCATGGAATTATATCTGAATTTCCCTCTGGGGGAAGAATTCTTCTTTCATTTGATTAAATGCATTTAATGGAATTGACTTATATTTAATTTCAGACAGTGACTGAGTCATTGCTGTACACAGTAGTCCCTCCTTATCTATAGTTTTGCCTTCCACTGTTTCAGTTACTCACAATACAGTACAATAAGAAATTTTGAAAGAATGAGACCACATTCACATAACTTTTAATACAGTATATAATTAATGTATTTTATTAGTTTCTGTTTTGTTGTTAATCTCTTACTTTAGCAAATGTATAAATTACTCTTTATCATAGGTATTCATGTAGAGAAAAAAATACATAGTATACATAGGATTGGGTACTATCTATACTTTCAGGCATCCACTGGGCGTCTTGGAATGTATCCCCTACAAAGAAAGGGAGACTGCTGTATTTTCCTTACCAGAACCAAAAGTACACCATGAGTATTCTGAGGAAGATTTTTATTAAAAAAAAAAAAAAAAAAAAAAAGTGGTACTGAAATCTGAGAGGATGTAGAATGTTACAACTGATGCTGCCATCTTGTTATCATTCAAAACCAGAGACTGAAGTCAAACAGCTAAAAGCTAATATAAAAGTATGAAGAGATGTCAAAAGCTGAGATCTCTGTTTATTTCTAAATCCAAGAGCCTGAAGTCAGCCCTACCCTCCCCTACCAAATTAATCAGATTAAGGAACAATAGGGTTTTTTTCCCTTTCACTTAGAAAGTGATTCAAAAACAAAGATTCATAAGTAATTAAAAATAAAAAGAGGCACTATAAAGGAGTCTTTCACATTAATTAATGTATTCATTATTTTAGTATCATATTTATTACACAGTCATTTAGTGTCTGGCAATATGGCAAGTGCTAAGAATTCATTTTGACTCCATTCTTAATTACCTTGCATTTCAGTTTTCCCTTCCCAGAACATCAAGGCTTCTTAAAGCAAAGATACACCTACTTGATGTAATGTGGAGTTTCCTATACCAAAATTCTTTCAGCCTTGAGATACAATTCTATGTGTTAGACTATTCATAAGCATCAAGTAGATCAATGATATTGGACCAAAAGTTAGAAAAATGAAAAGATAGTTTTCAAACTCATTACTTGGTATGATGGGGAAGCCAGAAGAAAAACTGAATGGTAAAGGAACAGTGGTCTTCAAATAAATGCAGTCAAACTGCCTGCTTTTCAAGAGGCTAAGTGGTGTTAAAAAAAAAAAGTCCATGTTTTCTTTAGGACAGATTATATATATATATATATATATATATATATATATATATATATGGAGAAAACAATATTGTCATATGGGCATCAAAAGCTAATTTTATGGATTTCAGTTTTCTTGTCTTTACTTTGGGAAATATGCTATTAAATTTTAACCAGTATGATCCTGAAATGCCCTGTGAGTTTCACATCTAAGTGAAATAAATTACTTAGTGTGAAGAATTTGTTTTCTAATTCCTACTGAAAAATGCTGTCACTTGGAAATTTACATTTTAAGTGCACTTTAGTATGTTAACTATATTTTTTTATCTTAAGAGATTTAAAAACCTGAGCTTTCTTCTTTGTTGTATCTATGCATTATAATGTTTGCAGGTCAACTTGTTTGTGTAACCTACGTATTAAATTGTTTTCATTTTTCATTGCCTTCAGGTAATAAATATTTGATGATGGCACCAGAACTTTGATTACTCAAGAATTACAGAGTTGTTTCCTTAACTCCAGAAGTCATGCCCCAAGGCACAATTCTTTAGACTTTTGTGATGTGCCTTAACAATCCAAAATAGAATGATTTACATGGTACGTTGCTATGTCCTTCTCATGATGCCTCCTATAGAGGGTTCATCTATATAGTTGCAGGTTTATAATTAACACATACTTTTATATTCTCAGGTTTTGTAATAACTGTCATAATGTAATGACAGACAGGAGACCCATGATTGCAAGGCTGTTTGGAATGTCTAAGCCAGAGAGAAAGAAGGTGCACAATCTAAAGGGATTTAAAAAGCTCATCAGGATTATATGATTATCTACCTAAAGAAAGAGTCAAGTGTTCACATATAAGAGGTATAAGTAATCTTGAATCTGATCAGGGCTATTCTTAAGGGATTTTATAGGAAGAGAAGGACAAAGGCATTAGCTATAGTCAGAAACTTACAAGGCTGGAGCCAAAACACTGAAAATACTATTTTCCCCCACTTCTACTGCCACACATACCTCTCTCCTTACGTAATTTAAAATTGTAACAGTAACAAAACTTAAACATAATAAAATCTTTAAAATGTCCTGATTGTCCCACCATGCTTAATTCAAGTTATTTTAATATTAAACCCTCATACATTGGTAAATATAAAAATGCCCAATTTCGTCCAGAGACTGTCTACAGAGAATCACTCATTCTTGAAAGTGTCTGTGGTATAGCTACAATTAAGAGGATAAAGGCTTGAGAAACAGGAAGAGAATGTTTTATCCATGTTCACTTGGCTATAGCTCAGATTCCAGATTCAGACCCAGAAACAATCCAGAAGAGGAGCTAGGAACAGAATGAGTTCAAAGGCCCAGCAGACAAACTCATCGCAGTCATTGAGGATAAAGAAGCTGCAGCCCAAACTTTATAAGATGTCTAATGCATGGAACACCAATATGGAAAGAACCAGGTGACACATTCAGATTCACTTCTTAAAACAGACCTTCTAATCTATATTCCAATTTAGATTAACTAAACAGGGCTGATTCCATTGATAAAGCCATTGGTCTCAGAAGATGATAAGACACGACTTGACCATAATGCAGAAAAATATGCTTCTCGTATATTACTTGGTTCTAATGTGTATGGTATATTTGAAAATTATGGTGGATGTTCATGCATTATAAGTAAGCATTATCATTCTGACCTGTATCCAGTTCAAAGAAACTCATTAAATATCTCTAAGTTTCTCAAGAAAGATAGACTAATTTCCTTTTCTGAAATCGTTACAATAGCATCAGTAATCTAAACTTGACTCTTCCTGAAAATGTGCAGACTTTAGTTAGCAGCTGTTGGATAAACTAACATCTGTTATATCTTTTGAGGAGCTGTCATCAATGTGATTGTGTAACCATTTATATGAAAAAGATCTAAGACTGACTCCCTTTTAGTTTATCTATATGCATTTGTATTTATTTACATCTTTAACAAAGAGATACACTCACATATTTAATGAGGGGATGTATTTATACATATCACTTTATAATTAAGTCAACACAAAGTACTACATTACCTAACCGTTAACATTGACTTTCTCTGAGAATATAAGTGTGGAGGTCAGTCAAGTTTAACATTATGTTTCTATAATTTTCTAGGCAGATAATCATTTTAATCAGATAAAAGTAATGTTTTAGTTAAAATATAATTTAGGAGAGTTATTAAGACAATTAGAATAAACTCTAATTAGAACCAATATCAATACATATTTATTATTCGATTACTACTGAAAGGCTGTTTTATTTTTGTATATATGACGATATCAATCATTTTAGGTATTAAGCTCTTTATGTATTTGGTTCTGAAAAGTTAGTTCTTTCCACATTTCCTGCAGTGAAAGTTCAGAATCTTTACTGTATATAAAGAACGTTTCATCAAAGATGATTCTTGCATGCATTATTCCTCCAGTTACAGCAATGTATTAAGGGAAAAGGCATAGCATAGCAAATACTAGGCTTATACAGTCTTGTGAATTAATAACGAAGTCTTAAAGACAAGTGACTTTATCGACCAGCTCTGTAGAATTTATAGCTTTATAGAATATTAAACACTTGCAGCTCATAAAATTCTGACAATAATTAAAAATGGATTCTAATTTTCAAATATACTCTGAATCAAAGTAAGCTAAATGTAATTATGTATGCAAGGTGCATAGAAACAACACACATATATAACTATGCCGGGTAGTATGTATGGAAATGTAGCTTGATGAGATGGAGATTTTCTTATCAACAACAGTTAATGAATGTGCATAGACACAGGTATTATTACAACTGAATTTTAAATCACCTTTCCTCTTACTCTGTTCATATACCCTTCTCTTTTCTTCTCAGCTGTTACACAAAAGTAAGGCTTTGCTGAATTTGCCCTTTACAATTCACTATCCAAGCTATGATAACAGAATTAGAAAAATAAAAGAAAGTGCAGCAAATGGAGAGTAAAACGTGACCAAAAATGACTTTGTGATTCCTTATGTAATGCATGTTGTTAAAATGCAAATGCATACAAAACTCAAATTACTCTTCCACATTGGCAGTGATGGGCAAACATAAGCAACTCTGTCTCTCTCACTGAAGAAATTCCTAGTCAACATGATTTGTTTCTTCATGATCCTCCTAAAGAAATGGCCACTATGTTCCACAATAACCCGCTGATCTGACAGCCCCAATGCTGTATCTTCTTCACCTGAAATATGTCCCTGACTTTTCTTGTAAACTTTAAATCAGCTCCACTGAAAGAAGTCTTAGTTTTCTCTCCTTATTCATATTCTGGATATTCTTATAATACCCCTTCTACGCCCAGAGAAGGGAAAGAATTTCTTCTACACGCTCCATGAGAAAAAGTCTCTTTCTCCAACATTGCCTTATTTCTCCTAATAAAATAAGTAGAATGAGTAAAGTATTTATTTCATGCCATTGAGGAAAAGCTCAGTAAAACCCTGCTCAGTCTTTCTGGTCCTTTCCATTCTTTCACAGCTACCCTTCCTGCTGTTTTCTCTGCCTGACACAGTAAGCTCCAGGGAGACAGAAAGGAGGGCTGGATGTGGCGACAGGGTAGGAGGTTTGCCTTTGTCCATCTGCTTAGTCTGTGATAGCCTAGGCAAGTTCACTGGGAATTGGGGTACGAAACAGAAAATACATTTTGGCCTCAATTTCATGCTGGGGCTCTTTTCCAGCTTTAGCTAACCTTTTCCTCCCTTACTTGAGAGGCTAGTTTCCCATTGGCTGAGAACAGTTACAACCAATACAAAACTTGGAGACTCCGGGCTCTAGGCAGAAAAATCCCTATTCAGAATCGTCTATTCTCATTCTTGCAATATTACAAAGAACAGATATTAGTTTTACTAAGAATAACAGTATCTTTTAATTAAAAAAAAAAACATTTAGAAGCCTAATTTCATTTCAGTAAGGAAGTCTTCAGGCAGAATTCACACAAACACTGAAGATTTTTTTTCATTTTGAAATTCCAGCTCATACTAGTTTTTACTGACCTAAATAAATGTATCTTCCTCACCAAGTGAGCTTTATACATGTAGGAAGCACATAGCAGATATGGCTTCAATATAGAATGAATAACACAGATAGACATACAATTGGAAACAGAAACTGTCTCACTCAAATAAACATCAACATCCATGAGAAAATACAGCTTAGATGATGAAACTTACTCACTTAAAGGTGGAGAATACACAATACAGCCCTTTGCAAAAATGTGCTAAATTATGCATACATATTTAGATTTATCTGATCAGCAAAAGGTGTTCTCTATCAGCATGTTTTATAGATTTTCTAGGCTGTAGGAGTGTGTGTGTGTGTGTGTGTGTGTGTGTGTGTGTGTGTGTGTTTCTCTTATCTGCCTTATTACAATGGTAGCAACTGCTTTCCTTATGTCTCTTCACCTATCACTGCAAATTATGTCAAACATTTACACACAGTAAATACACAGTAGATATTTACTGAATATTTTAATAAACTTTTTAATGAATTAGGGAACACCAAGGCAAAATGTTATGGCTATAAAGTAAGATCTAGAAACACATACATCAAGAAGCATGCAATGTTGAGAGAAGTGCTTGATGATAAATAAAACACTGGGTTTGAAGAAGGAATGAACAAGAGAGTTTTGGTAAGACAGGAAATAAGTAGAGAGGTAAAACAGACTGGCTGTATAACAAAGAAAACCTGTAATTTTTGTCACTATCATATAATTAGATTCTCAAGAATCTCACGGAATAACAATACATCATTATGCAATTTATGTAAACATTTGTACGTTTAGAAATAACACTGAATTTTTTAGTATAACTTTTCAGTGTTTAAATTGTTCAACTTAACTCTTTGGCTGCTTTTTCGTAAAATACTTAGATGATGTCCATTTTCTAAAACATATTAATAACTTTTCAGTAACTTTTGCTTCTATTGTAAGAAAAAATACTTGAAAAACTGAAAGATTGTTAATCTTTTTTTAATGTAAGAATTACATTGACTTATGTCACTCGGAAAAAAGACCAAGAAAATTACTTTTTTGGATTGACTTCAATCTAAAAATGTAACTGTCTTGCTCATTTGCTATTCATATGCCGTTCTACCTCATGTTATCAGATTTCAGCTCTTAATACAACCTTTCATCAGTTATATTTTAAAACTATAAATTTCTTTAACAGGATTATACAAATACAGACTGGGTATTTTCTAAGTGTGAAAACAGACATATTTACGTATTGACTTACATGGTCCTATTATTATTGATTTGTGATTGTATAGCACAGCCAGAAGAGGTGTTCTACTTTATTCCACTTCCATATCTGAAATCCATTGTTCAGAGAAGTAGCAGGTGCAACATAATGTGCAGATAAGTTATAAAATGAAAATCTGTCATATGTCTTAGCCCTATGTAATGGAGAGAGGAAGCGATAGCAACTGAATATGATGTACAAATGGAAGAGTGTTTTACAGATAGCTAGAGTTCTTGCCAGAGTTTATCATGCTTTTCTCAGCAAATAAGCTGAATGCAAGTGAATAATTTTTCAGGTGACATAACATTTACAACTCTAGAAGCAACTTACATTTCAATTTTGAAGGATTCTATGATAAACAAGTCATTTTATCTGAAATACAGTGGCAGATGATTAAGACAGTGCATTATACTGTATTCAGAATTCTTGTTTTTCAGGACTATCAATCCAACCATAATGGCATGTTATAAAAACATGCACACTTGGACAATTCCTCTTATAACAATAGCATTCCAAATGTTTCTGCAGATGTTTCACAAAGATTGCCTTTGTGACAAGAATGGATGTTTAGATGCTCATAAGCATAAAAATCTAACACAAGAACAAGGAGAAATGTTCTCCTATGAGTGTTAAGTTTGTTCATCTCAAGTAGTTTTTTGAAACTGAAGTTTCATGTAGGATAGTGAATTTAATACATTAATAAACTTTTATACATAATAGAAATAATGTTAATTATATGGCCATTTTTAATGAGGCAGAACGCTTCCCTGAAGAAATAAAGCTTTATTTAAAACTTTAGGAGGAAAATGATAAGGCTTTTTATATGAAAGATGATGTTACTGTAAACTGAATTAGCAGTATAAAAAGCTCCTCATATTCCACAGACCTATAGTTTGCTTATTAGAACTTCTATTGATCCTGATGGATGTTGCAACTGCTAATATTCTTACTTCTTATTTCATACCTCCTTTTGTAGTACTATAATAAATCTTTACCACTGAGGAAAGTTAAAGTGCCCTGATTTTTTTTAATTGAAAGATGTGGAATTTATATGTATCTATTATATATAAAAACTAGAAACTCTGGTGCCTCGATAATTATAGCGTTGTTAGATGGTGATGACAATTTTCCATGATTCCAGTGTATTTATTATTACATTCATCCTAGTCCTAAGGGACTTAATTCACTATGTATATCTAAAATTTTTCCACTTGGATATATATTCCCACAGAATTTGTAAGCACTCAATAATGCTGATAATGAGAGTAATAATATTATCAATGTAAGCAATGCTTTCCAGATTAAAAGAAGAAAATTATACTTTGATTATGAAAGAAAACATAATTTTGTTTTAATAATTTTTCAATTATGCTATAAATAAGTATATTGTTTCTAAAATAACAACATTGAATCTGAAAATAAGATTAATTATAATTTGAAATTAGTTTTTAATGAGCATTCTTACTGATTTCAACACAAGGAAAGCATGTCAAATAAACCAATACAATGCATTTTTAGAAATGAGGAAGTTTTCAATAACCTAATGAGAATCTAATGTCTTATCATTCATTTTTATTGACATAAAGTTGCTGAAGTTCACTGAAATATGTATATGTATTAGCCTAATTTTGATGGTGATGAAAACAACTTTATTTTAGAAGTATTAATATATTGCAAAGAATATCTATTGAAAGATACAGGACTTGTAGTTGGCCTACTTAGTTTCAAGTCTAGCCTAGCACTACTCTTCAGTGAACAAATATCTTGTGTCAGATGTTGTGTTACATGCAGCTTGTGATAAAGACATGCTATCCTGTGTTGATGGAGCTTACAGCCTAGTGGGCGAGGCACTGTATTTATCAAACAATGACATCTTTTTAAATCGGAAAAATCAATGCTCAAAAAAAATCTTATGGAGATTCTGTTTTCATTATTTTATGTAAATTTGTAAAAAGCCCTTAACAGAGTCTTGGAGGTGAAGGAAGATTTTAATGAGAAGTTTCCAGATCTGAAAAATAAATAGGAATTAACTAGAAAGGTAAAGAGGGTAAGGTCAAATGTCTCAAAGCTAGCAAAAGTCAGGAAGGAAAAAGCCATTTTGGCAGAGCAGAGAGCCACTAGAAGCTTGAAACAAGATAAGGCTTACAGGTGATGTGAAACCAGATCTTGTAAGCCCTTGCAGATACCTTAGGGTTTTCTTACATGAGCAAGGGTAGGTCTAGAATTACAATGAAATGATCAGATTTGCATTTTAAGTAATAAAATCAAAAATTAAACAAAACTAAAGTATCCATAATGGGATGTAACACATGAAAAAAATACATCTGACAAGGATATTAAAGAAATAACAATAAGAACTTTGAATTATTTAACTCCTCTGTATGGCATTTTCCTAAACATAAAATAGGGAAGTTGAACTGGATGCCTTTTAAGATACTTTTCATTTTCTACATTCTATGAATCAGGTACAGTACTTCCCCCTTATCTTCGAGGATACATTTCAAGACCCCCAGTGGATGTCTGGACCCAAGATTAATACTGACCCCTAGATACACTATGTTTTTTCCGGTCTAATAACAGCAGGTTAGCCCATACGTTATGAATAAACTGGACAAAGGGATGATTCATGTCCCAGGCCAGACAGCACAAGAATTTATCATGCTTCTCTAAACTGCAAGCAATTTAAAACTTTTGAAATATTTATTTGTGGAACTTTACATTTATATTTTCAGACTGCAATTGACCACAGATAACGGAAACTATGAAAAGCAAATCCTCGAATAAGGGAGACTCCTCTGATTTGGAAGTGAAACCTGCACTGAATGGGCAGGATACTTGTTATAGAAAGTAACATACCTAGAAGCTGAGGCTCTACTCCTCCAGGGCAATTGGTATCCTTGATTGTATTACAACAGGGATATTTTAAATTGGAAAACTGAAAATATGACGAAGACTTTTTATTCACTACCATGAGAACAGCGGTAGGGGAAGGGAAACTGCCACCATGATTCACTTACCTGTACTTGGCCCCATCCTTGACATGTGGGGATCATTACAATTCAGGGTGATAAATAGGAATAAACTAGACATGGTTTGGGGACACAACCAAACCATATCAACTCTTATTAATAATAACATAGAAAATAAATGTGGATTTTTGTTTACATTCCCAGGACCCAAGCAGTTCAGAAAATATTTCTGTAGTTGATATAGTTTGACTCTCTGTCCCCACCCAACTGTCATGTTGAATTTTAATCTCTAATGTTGGAGGTGAGGCCTGGTGGGAAGTGATTGGATCATGGGGACACACTTCCCACTTGCTGTTCTTGTGATAGTGAGTTCTCACAAGATCAGGTTGTTTAAAAGTGTGTAGTGCTTCTCCCTACACTTTCTCTCCTGCTTTGACATGTGAGGATGTGCTTACTTCCGCTTTACTTTTGGCCATGACTGTAAGATTCCTGAGGCCTCTCAGCCATCTTTCCTGTACAGCCTGTGGAACTGTGAGTCAATTAAACCTCTTTTCTTCATAAATTACCCAGTTTCAGATAATTCTTTATAGCAAGGTGAGAACAGACTAATACAGAAATTTGGAACCAGGAGTGGGGTCTTTCTATAAAAATACCTAAAATATGTGGAAGCAGCTTTGGAACTGGGTAACGGGCAGAGGCTGAGACAGTTTGTAAGGCTCAGAAGAAGACAGGAAGAAGAAAAGTTTGAAACTTTCTAGAGACCTGATGAATGGTAGTAACCAAAATTCTGATAGTTATATGGACAATGAAGTCCAGGCTGAGGTGGTCTCAGATGGAGATGAGGAACTTATTGGTAACTAGAGTAAAGGTCACTCTTGTTATGTTTTAGCAAAGAGACTGGTGGCATTGTGTCCCTGCTCTAGAGATCTGTGGAACTTTGAACTTGAGGAAAATCATTTAGGGTATCTAGTGGAACAAATCTCTAAGCAGCAAAGCATTTAAGATGTGGCCTGGCTGCTTCTAAAAGCCTATTCTCATTTGCAGAAACAAAGAAATAACCTCAAGGTGGAACTTATATTTAAAAGGTTAGTAGACCATAAAAGTTTGGAAAATTTGCAGCCTGGCCATGTGATAAAAAAGAAAAACCTATTTTCTGGGGAGAAATTCAAGCCAACTATAGAAATTTGCATAAGAAAAGAGAGGAGTCATATGTTAATAGTCAAGACAATAAGGAAAATGTCTCCAGAGCATTTCAGAGACCTTCATGGCAGCCCTTCCCATCACAGGCCTAGAGGACTAGGAGGGAAAAATGGTTTCATGGGCCAGGCTTAGGGACCTGCTGCCCTGTGCTGCTTTGAGACATGGCACCTGGCATCCCAGACACTCCAGCTCCAGCCATGGCTAAAAGAGACCAAGGTGCAGCTCCAACCATTGCTTGAGAAGGTACAAGCCCAAGCCTTGGTGTGATGTTGGGCCTGTGGGTGCACAGAAGACAAGAGTTGAGGCATGGGAGCCTCCACCTACATTTCAGAGGAAGTATGGAAACACCTGATGTCCAGGCAGAAGTCTGCTTCAGGGGAGGGGCCCCCAGGGAGAAACTCTACTACAGAAGTTCAGAGGGGAAATGTGGGGTTCAAGCCCCCAGTATCGTCCCCACTGGGGCACTGACTAGTGAAGCTGTGAGAAAAAGACCATCATCTTCTAGAACCCAGAATGATAGATCCACCAACAGCTTGTACCATGTGCCTTGAAAGCTTCAGCCACTCTATGCCAGTCCATGAAAACAGCTGCATTGGCTGTGCCCTGGAGAGCCACAGGGGAAAGCTGCCCGAGGCCTTGATAGCCCATCCTTTGTGTCAGAGTGGCCTGGATGTGAGACATGGAATCAGAAAAGATTAGTTTGAAGCTTTAAGATTTAATGACTGCCTTGCTGGGTTTTGGATTTGCATGGGGCCTGTAGCCCCTTGGTTTTGACCAATTCTTTTATTTTGGAATGGGAGCAATTACCCAATGCCTGTAACCCGATTGTCTCTTGGAAGTAACTAGCTTGTTTTTTCGTTTACAATATCATAGGCAGAAGAAATTTGCTGTGTGTCAGATGAGACTTTGGATGTGGACTTTTGACTTAATGCTGCAATGAGTTAGGACTTCAGGGACATGCTGGAAAGGCATAATTGTGTTTTGAAATATGAGAACGACATGAGATTTTGGAGGGGCAGGAGTAGAATAATATAATTTGGCTTTGTGTTCCCACCCAAATCTCATGATAAATTGTAATTTTGTATTTTGTATTTTGATCTATATATGCTAATTTAATCAATCTAGGTTTTGTAACTTTACTGAGCAGAATTTTATAACAATGTCATAAATGTATACATTTATGACATATTCTAAGTCTAGTAATTCTAGAATTCAAAACTCAGAAAAGCAAATTTAACAATTTTAAAATAAAACCTAAGCAACTCATTCAAAGAAAAATATAGGAGTTTTAAAGATAGATGTTCATTTCTAACTTTATTCATAAAGTTCTAATCAATGAATATTTTCATTTCTCAAACTAAAACTAATAAATCTTTTGTTTTTAGAAAAAAGCAGCATAAGTTATAAATATTTAATTATACTTTCAAAACTCTTTTTTGTCTGCTGTGAAGACGAAGAAGACTGAGGTAATGTATTTGATGCTGGAACTGAAATAGTATAAAGGTGAAGATAAGTGAATTGGTTCACATATTAGTCATATGGCAGGCAGCCAAAGTCTATGTCTGGGAAGCTTTCTGCAGTATTGGAAGGAGCAATGGATGAAAGGAGAGACTTTTATTTTACCAGAATCTTGCTGCTGATATTTGATCTTTGTGCTAAAAATCTGCAGTGCTATTAACCTTTACCCATTGCTTATGTTGATTTAGTCTCTTTTTTTCTTCATCTAATTATTCCCTGTGGCAGCTACCTTTAGCTGCCTATCTGGTACCCATTCTCCCTTCCTTCTAACAGACAGAATCTTGATTGTTTTCTCAGAGTCATAATGTACTCGCTAAAAATACTTCTGCCTACCACTTGACCCCTTTCATCTATAGATGACACATGGCACACTTCTGAACAATAAGATATTGGCAATAGTTTCTGTCAAATGGCTTCATTTTCCAAGTAAAGCTTCTTTGGGAAAAAGCCTTTGTAACTCTTCTTTCTTATTCCTGCTTAAGATCCATATGCAAAGGCTTGGATGTGCAACAGCCATATCTAATTACAATAATGACAAGAGCCACCTATTAGGCTGGTGAAACAAGAAGACAGAAAGAGAGGACCACTGCTAACCCACTGATATCTGCGGAATTAGAAATAAGGTATCCCTTTTGGCAAAGGGTAGCCCCAAGCTATTTAATCCACTCTCTCCACAGGTCCGATGCCCTTTTGCATTTACTAAGTTGCTCAATACTACATTGAAGGCTTAAGACAAAGTCCAGCACCTTGCTGATTCCAGTAAGGCCCTCAATCAACTCTAGATTGCTACTCCCAGATTTCCTGTACAAGAAGGAAATAAAATCTGTATTTACTCAAAATATTTTAGTGTCATATTTTGTTTGTTTCTTACTCATAGCCAATGACATTACTGATACCACTGCCTATGAGGTTTATAGTTGTTATTTATCTGCTAATATATGCAAACATAAACTAATATATTCTTAAATAAAAAAAAATATTACTCTATGTAATGCTTTTCCTTAAGCTTAAAAATTTAAAACTTCTTTGGAAATTTAACTTTAAAAGATCCAACATTTTCAAAACTTGTCACCATTTTGCTCCTGTGAACAAATACATTGCATGTTGACAACACTTGGGAATTCTCTTCTAAATCCTTTGCTAAGCACAATTAGCAATTAAGTCATTTTGACTCTCTGACAAATAGTAAATTAATATGAAATAGACCTGACAGGCTGATGTTTTCAAAATAATGAAAAAGTGAACCTATTAAATAAGAATAAAATATTGTAATTTTGGAGATAGAACAGTTAAATGCAAAATAAAACTCTATATGGATAAATCAGGAGTCCTGATTTAGACAGAATTATGTCTCGCTAAATTGTTTTCATTGTAAAATGAGGGGATTTGATTAAATTACTTTAAGATAATCTCCAGCTTTTCAGCAATCAAAATTATTCATAAGTGAAATTTCGATGGTGCTACATGTCAAATCCATGCCTTTCTTCAGAATGTGTTTACCAATGTCCACTACATAATGATGAAGGATACAAAAGACAAAATTGTGTTTAATGCAGGCTTTCTAGTGAAAGATTTCAGAGATGAACAGAAAGAAAACTTCCCAGCCTCTAAGGCAGGATTTTAGTGTGGCAAGTAATACCAGTCCAAGGAAAATTGAATTTCATTCAAGAAATTCCCCATGGAACTATACATCTATAGGCCCTTGTACTAGCAAGGTCTTGCTAGTTATGTTCATAAAACTTGTTAAACTGACAGTAATGAGTTTCTTAAAAAAAAAAAAGAAAACTTATACTTTTTAGATTGTTCAAAGTTTAAATGAGGAATAAACTGCTTTTTTGTTTGTTACAGAAAAAATGATTGAGAGTTGAAACTCAGGTAAATATCTTAATCTATGTATCTTTAATGTGTCCTAAGTGTAGAATGATCTAAAACATCTATAATTCAAGAGTTCTATTTGTGTCATTATGTACATTTTAAGTAATCATTCACAAGCAAAAGTTCAATTTACTTGAAAAAAGACTAACGTTTCTTTGCTCTTTAGTGTTTTTGAAAAGTAGTAGGGGACTAGAATTTCCACGGGTGCTAGTTAAAAACATAGACTCTGAGGCATAACCTAAACCTAAGGAATCAGAATCTCTAAGGAGGAGTCCTATGAATGTGCATTTAAAATGAGCTTTCTGGGTGTTGCACACTAAAGCTTGAGAACCACTGCTCTTTGCCTATTCATAACAGAGACCATCTGTTTATCTGCACTGAAAAGGCAACCTGGACTGTCACCAAACACCTGTCCTCAGGA
Source organism: Cacajao melanocephalus (assembly GCA_963573385.1). Classification (NCBI taxonomy): domain Eukaryota; kingdom Metazoa; phylum Chordata; class Mammalia; order Primates; family Pitheciidae; genus Cacajao; species Cacajao melanocephalus. The sequence continues at coordinate 26,097 of CAUYLG010043541.1, forward strand.
TTGCCAGGTATCTTGCCCTTCCAGCCTAGCTGGATGCCTTCCTGCTGGCTACAGTGAGTCCAGCCCGCATGGGCCTACTCAGGTCAAACAGATATTCCTCTTTTACGGGTTTGGCTGTTAAATATTCATACTCAATCCCACTTCAACTAAATTCTGGGCTTTGCTCTCTCAGCAGATCTTACTGTATCTTAAAAGGGAAAACAGAACCTCACTTTACTCCTTTATTTTTTCTGATATCAGGCTGAAGGACTTGTTTTGGATTCCAAAATCTTTGTCTCTATTTCTACTTCTATCCTTACAGTTTGTTTGACCAAAGAGCCCTTTTTCTTATATAACACAATAAGACTTGCAATTTGAGCACACCACCTAGGTGGTTTTCTTTTATTCATCTGGCATGTTTGCTAGGCCCCGTATCTACTGAAGCTATCAGAAAGATTTTCAGATCTATTTTTTAAACTGAAGCAGTCATACACTGAAAAGATACTCTGAATAATGGTTAGAGACATACATTTTCAGCAGAAACTTTTAAATGTTCATGTTTCCCCTTAATTTAATTAACATAATATATTTTTAATTCATTCATTTAGCAAAATTTCATTGAGCAACTACTATGTGCTATTTATTGTGTTGACTCATAGAGAGAGAGAAAAAAAAGAAAAAACAAGACCTGGAATCCACCCTTCAGGAGTTTAGAGTATAATCTGTATAGAAATTGCTTTTACAAGTAGTTGTTTTATTAACAATTTCTTCACAAATTTTCACATATTCTCTTTCAAAATCATATTAAATTGTAACAAACACTTGAACATCAACTTACATAGGATATGGAGAAGAACTAAAATCTACAGAGACTCAGATAGTAAAAATTGTTTAAATTATTAAATTGGGATGAATTTACAAGAAAAAATTAAATTGAGCCACTCACCTTGATCTGTCAAGGGGCAGATCAGTGAAGGGAGAGATTCTTGAAGAATATAATAATATTTATTTAAAAATAAAAAATAAAGTACATTTTCCTTTGTTTATATCAATATAATTCAATGAATTTGTAACCCTGCTAAAGGCAAAACAGTTTGGAGAAAGCATTGTTTTTCCTACAAATAATTCTGTTTTCAGTGGCATTTTAAATAATTCATTCATTCATCCAATATTCATTCAGTGCCTATTTTGAATCCTCCTTGATTTATCCTAAAATGTCAAGGATAAAACAGTTGGTAAAAATCAACATTTCCTGCCTTTAGTGAATTCCATTTTTGTGAGAAAGACTGATGTTAATCAAATAATAACACAAATATTGTACTTGTAAAAAGGAAAACTTTTACTGTGGAAATACTTGGTATGATAAGAGAGTAAAATATGAATTTAAGTGATCAAAGAGAGCTTGGAAGGCTTCTTCGAGGAAGGGATGAACCCGTTCATCACTGAAGACCGAGAGCGCGCATGCTCAAAAGGTTCTGTCTGCTCTTGGGGAGAAGATAGTACATTTGGAAAACTATGAGCAGGATTTCATTTATAAAACATTTTAAAAATAAAAAAAGCAAGCTTAAGTTGAAAGGTAAATAAATCTGTTTTCTAATACAAAGTTTTTAAAAAGAGTTATTTTATGAACGATAAAGAAAATAAGTTAAATGAACTGACTTCAGATAGCATAACTACAAATAATAAGGCAAAATTGTTTCTTTTCAATACTTCTGCTTTTTAAGAAATCTATGATTGCTTATGTTAGGCTGTAATCAGTCCCTTTTGGGAATTTTCTACTTCCCAACTGGTCTGGACACTGAGCCACCAAACAAACATTTCTTCTATGAAATGCAGGCCATGGAATAAATTTTGGCCACTCAAGCTATAAATTCTTAAATTATTTCAAATTATAGACCCTCTCTCATTCATGGTTAGCATTAACAATGGTATAATTCACCAAAACAGAAATCAGAATATAATTATTAAGAAAAAGTGTTAAGTTGTTATTATCATAGCATTCCTATTTGAGCCTGTATTGTAAGACTGTTTAGGGTAGAAACACTTATGGAATAATTATCAAGTTTATCGGCTGGGCGCGGTGGCTCACGCCTGTAATCACAGCACTTTGGGAGGGTGAGGTGGGCAGATCAGGAGTTCGAGACCAGCCTGGCCAACATGGTGAAACTCCATCTCTACTAAAAATACAAAAATTAGCCAGGCGTGGTGGTGGGAACCTGTAATCCCAGCTACTGGGAGGCTGAGGCAGGAGAATGGCTTGAACCCGGGAGACAGAGGATGCAGTGAACCAAGATAGCGCCACTTCACTCCAGCCTGGGCAACAAAAAGCAAAAACTCCCTGTCAAAAAAAGAAGAAAAAGAATCAATTTTATTCTCTTATTCTAATTAATTTGGGATCCCAGATCAAATTAATTAACTTCCCTGGGACTGACCTATAAAATACCAAAGGAAGAAGTTACAAGCAAAATTAATTCTGAAATATACGGCAAGGTATAACAATCATGATTCCAAAGCCTGTTTTAAAATTTCAGACTAAATTCATTTTTTGTCTATCAAGATTCCAAAAATCATGACTAAATAAATCAATCTTTCACTTTCCTGCTTACTAAAAATGGAAAATTGAACTTGATTGTAGTATAGACTGAATCTATTATTTTTCAAGAGGGCAAATTTAGTAAGCAATAAAAATCAATTGTAGCAAAAAGATGAACTAGAAATAAGAAATGGGAAACTGTGCTTTCCTGGTTTTACTGAAACAGGTGATTCATTTGTAAATGTGAAAATCCCTCCCATTTTATAAGTCATTGCCTGTAGCTGGTGCACAGAAAGTACCTATTTATAGTGCATTTAAATATTAAATGCTGTACTCTAGTGAGCCAGAAACAAAATGTTGTCTTCTCAATAAACTGTTTGAAATTAATTGACAGTACTCTTCTTACTCGAGTCTGAGAACCAACAACACGTTACCATGAACAATGAGAACAGCAGGTACCTACTGACGTGTTTTCTACATATAGCTACACAACAAAAGGCAGTCTTTTTATTAGAAAAAAATACTTTTATTTGCATTGTATTTGTCTACTATAATTATGCACAATCGTGCCTAATAAAAGCAATGGGTCTCAGCCATATACAGTAGTCGCCTTTTATCTGGGGGGCACAGTTTGAGATGTGACTGCTAAACTGGCACTAAATTATTTTTTCTTCTTCATGATCTCATAAATAGAAGATTCATTCTTATGGCAGATCTTAGCAACCTTGACATATGAATTTTTTTTTTCCTCCTTATGAGCCAAGAATCTTCACCTTTTCATTTGAAGCACTTTATAAAGCTAGCATCACTACTCTTGCACTTTGGGAGCATTATTAAGTCAAATAAGAGTGATCTGAATACAAGCACTGTGATAGGGAGACAGCTAATCTGATAACCAAGACAGCTGCTAAGTGGCTAGGGCAGGTAGCACAGACAGCATGGATATCTTGGACAAAAAGGGATGATTCACATCTCAGGCTAGATGAAACAGGACAGCTCAGGAATTCATTGCCCTACTCTGAACGTGGTGCAATTTAACTCGGGATTGGTTTCTGGAATTTTCTATATAATATTTTGGACTGTAGGTGACCACAAGTAACTGAAACTATGGATAGTAAAATGCGGATGATGGGAGACTACTGTATTTCTGGCTGTTCAATTCTGCTCTGCCTTGTAGGAGGGACATTAGAGCATAAGAGAAGCAGCTGACAGGCAGTAAACAAATGATGTTTCCACCTCCCAGTGCTAAAGAAGTCTGAGGGACACACAGGGAAATCAGAAGACTAAGTAGGGAAGGGGGAATCACAGACCGGGGTTTGTATTAGATTGGTACAGAACTAATTTAAAAATATGGCAAAAATCGCAACTACTTCTGCACCAACTGTTTCCTCTTTGTGACATTTATTCTTTACTTCTTTTACGTGATAGCAGATATCTTTTATGTGTTTTACCCAATTTCTTATCCATAACAATGTTCCATGAGAAAATGCCAAAATCATTTTGTCCAATTCTAAAGGGCTGGCTAGACCTGCACATATAATAAACATTGTCTTTTGTTTGGAAACAATAGCACATGTGGATTAGTGATAGACTCTTGATGAACAGAGATTTCCTTAAATAAATTTATCTCCAAATCCAGGAACTGAACAGTTCATCCTGCTACTAAAAGATTGGCACTTCATTCTCTAGGAAGCATGGTCAAATCACGCCTTATTTGAGACTAATGATAACATTTGAGAATAATTGTATTTTGCTTTTTAACTTATTCTGCTTCCAAGGTGATATTTTATTCTTTTTAGCATTCTTCATGTAAACTTATGGATCATCTCATTTTATTTTTCCACTTTAGAAAAAATTATCCAGAAGCCAATACCATCTGTCTTAATGTTTCATAGCAAAAAACAAGTTCTGGAGATTAAAAATGAGACACTAGAGGAACCTAAGGTCATTGTCCTGATTGTAAGGAAACATCTGAAAAGCATCTGCTACCTGTGTGGCATACTCCCTCTGGTCAAGATTATGCAGGACAGAACTTCATTTTTTTTCTCTATGAAATTTTTAAAAACAAAAAATAAAATACTTCTGAGGCAAATATGCACAATCAGAAGGTTAAAAAGGCAGCTGTGTATTTCAAATCTAGAGTAGAACCTAAAACATAGTGAGGACTCAATAACTTAGTAAATAAGAAAACCGCTAACTTTAATATTCAGTGTATTTGGATATTTGGACAGAAACAACATATAAAAATTATGGCATAGAGAAGAACAAAGATAATCTCACTAGTTCTATTCTTTAGAGAAGCAGCATTTACAATTTTAAGAAAGAAAATTAGCTACTGAGTTTCCATAAGACACTGAAGTTTTCACATAAGTCCTCATTTGATCCTTATGATAATCTTATTTGGTTAATATTACCCTTGTTTTGCTCATGAGACAATTGAGTATAAAAAAGCTTACTTTCTCCCATTGTCATACTATTGGTAACTGGCAGAATCATAAAGTAAACTCACGAATTTCACTCAAACAAGTTCTTTCTAATATCTCATTATCTATTCAGGTCCAGTGTGTAGATAATAGGAAAAGTTATGTTGTGATGATGCTCTGAATAATTGTTAATGGAAAAACTGATTAGAAAACAATGAAACTTTACAGACTTACACAAATTATTTATTTTTATCCTGAAATTGGAATATAAAATATAAATATCAGTGACCACCTAAAATTTTCAGCTAGTTTGATTGCCAAATAATTCCTTATTGAATATCAGGAGTCCTTTCTTTGTTTACTGAATATATTGCAGCTAAGGTTGTGCCCCTCACATCCATACAGACGACTCCATAAATCCTTGCCCCCCAGAGCATGGGCCATGTACAATGGCCAGCAATGGCATACTTTGAAGGCACAAATACGACAATTCTCTTTCACTTTTTGTCTACAAACAACTCTTCCTCTCCAAAACCACTACAACCCTTCTCCTATGAAATGAGGACCATCTCATTAAGTTCAAAACATCCCTCCTCAACCCAAATGGAGCAAAGCACAGTAGGTGTACTAGATGCTCTCATCCAGGGTTTCATTAGCAGCTTTCACCCTACCCTTGTATATATTATAATTTTCAGTAAGCCCCCAATTGTTCCACTTGCCTGACTGAAACCTTCTCAATCTTGTTATTCATCACTGCTATCTGGGAAAGCAACATGTCAAGTGAGCAGTTCAAAGGATTGCCAGGTACCAAGGTCAACATGTTCTCAAAAGGCTCTCTTAAGTTTCTTTCTATTATAAAGTTCACTTCAGTTATGAGCTTCAATAAGAGCTTAGATTTTGCCTGCACCCCCACACACACACATACACACACACACATATATACTTTTTTCTAATTGTTTGTTGAGTCTCAGAAGATGTGTTTCAGGTATTCTTCTGGGCAAAGCTGACAAACTTCAGTAAAGAAAACAGAGAGCCCCACCCATTTATAATAGATGAAGAGTGGGGCAGGGTAAAAGAGAATGGGGAGGGTGTAGCTTATTAATTTTAAATGGGGTAATTGCCTCACTGAGAAGGTGACATTTGAATAAAGATTTCAAAGATTTGAGAAAAATAGCCCTGTGGATATCTGGAGGAAAAGTTCAAAGGCCTTAGTAAGGGGATGTGTTGGAATAATAGCAAACAGGCCAGTCTGGCTAATGTATTGCTGAGAGACTGGTAGGAAGAGATTTTAGAGAGATAAGTCTCATTGGATTACACAGTCTTTGTCAAATAATAATTATATATTTATTTATCGAGTGTAATGTAATGTGATATATGTATAAATTGTGGAATGATTAAATCAATCTGATTAACACTATCACTACATATTTATCATTTATTTGTGTTGATAACATTTAAAGTCTAGTCTTTTAGTCATTTTGAAATTTACAATACATTTTATTAACTGCAGTCACCATGCTGTGTAAGATAGCATGAAAATTTATTCCTCTTGTCCAACTGAAACATTTTGCCCTTTGACTAACACCTCCTTTTATCCCTGTTCACCTCCATCTCCTGTCACCAGCTTCTGGTAATCACCATTCCACTCTTTACTTCTACGAGCTTGAATTTTTGAAATCTTTTACACCGAGGGTGATGGGAAGTCTTTGAAATGCTTTGAGCAGAGGTGTGCCATAATATGACTTACCTTATAAAGATCACACTGTGTTAAGGACAGACTATAGGACACAAGAGTAGACAAATATTTTACTAATTGGAGAGATGATGGTGGCTTTTTCCCAGCAAGTAGCAACAGAATTAGAACCAAGGGATTTCTTGACAGGTTGGATGTTAGAGAAATGGAGAGGTGAAGAATAATTTCAAGATGTCCAAGAGGACATCTATTTAGTGTCATAGAATAAACATTATATGCCCTACTTTATAATCCATTACAGTCCATTATAAGTAATGAATGAATTCTATCAGAGAAATTTTACAGATGAAACATAAATTTGAAACACAGTTCTTGCTTATTATTGGATATACAGTTCTACAACCTTCGACTCTTTGTAAATGAATTAATTCTCCTCTAAGAAACACTGATAGTAATCATATTTATGGAGTGCTCATGATGTACCAGGAATAGTTCCATGTACTTTGAATTTATTAATATAAATGACCCTCATAAACCTACAATAGGAAAACTATTATTGTATTATTCTGTTCTCATGCTGCTAATAAAGGCATACCCAAGACTGGGTAATTTATAAAGAAAAAGAAGCTTAATGTAATCACACTTCCACATAACTGAGGAGGCCTCACAATTATGGCAGAAACCAAAAGAGGAAAAAATGCACATCCTACATGGTGGTAGGTGCGAGGGCCTGAGAAGTGGAACTGCCCTTTATAAAATCATCAGATCTCATGAGACTTATTCATTATCATGAGAACAGCATGGGAAACCCCCACCCTTATGATTAAATGACCTCCCACCAGGTCCCTCCCATGACATGTAGTGATTGTGGGAGGTGCAATTCAAGATGATATTTGGGTGGGGATGCAGCCAAACCATATCATTATGATACTAACTTCACAAAACAGAGAACTCAGATAACTTGCCCAAGTCACAGGGCTTATAAGTTGTGGAACAAGCAACTAAACCAAGACAGTCTGGTACAAAGCCTATTATCTTAACTGCTATGCTGTACTACTCATTGTAAATAATTGAAAATGACCAGAAATACAGAGTATTAGATGATTTTTTTGATTCTTATGCTTTACAAATTATTACTGATCAAGTTGATTGGTTCACTGATGTCTTTTTCTCAGATTTCTACTAGCATAAATAATTCGTTTATTCTTGCTCCATTTCAGTTCAATTAATTAATGCCCATAAAGAACACAGAACAATGCCTGGCCTATAGAAAATACTTAGTAAATGCTAGTGTTAAGCTACTATGATATAGATGATTTTTTACTTTTTAACTTATCCATTCAACAATTGTGTTTATGGTCCCAATATATGGCCAGGTACTGGGTTTGGCACTGGAAATATAATGAAAAATAAAGCACTGTCTCTGCCTGAAAGAAGTTTATAACATATTACAAGGAAGTATAGTGCTTTTTTTTTTCTTGTCTTTTCTTTTTTTTTTTTTTTGAGATGGAGTTTCACTCTTGTTGCCCAGACTGGAGTGCAATGGCACAATCATGGCTCACTGCAACCTCCACCTCCTGGGTTCAAGTGATTCAAGAAGGTGTAGTGCTTTCTATTAATAACATGCCCTCATCTCTGTGGCCATACCATTTGAAGGTATGGGGCTGGCTTCCATTTGCATCCCTTTTCTTGAGGGCCAATTCAGAAACCATAGAAGATTACTATGTGTCTGCCTTCTGACAGGTCAGAATTACACACACACACACACACACACACACACACACACACACACAGAGTTTTATCTAGGAGTAGCCCTCATCTAATGACTCAGTTGAGTAAATAAATAACACAGTTTCCTTATCCCTTAGTATAGAGAATTCTGAGGATTATAATCTACAATTTTTCAGAGTTTTCCTGCAGGACTAAACTCCAGTTGCCCACAGTAGTATCTGGCTTTACACATTTTGTTGACTTCCTGTCTCACTTTCCCACTCCTCTAAAATAGTATCCTGAGCTTATCTACAAAATTACTTACTTGTATTTGAATCATTGTCTTCAGGGAACCCTGCTTCTGAGGGAATCTTAACTACAATAGACGGAAATAAACATGTACATAAATAAAAAATCAGATTTAACTACTGAGTCTACAATAGATATCCATATTTGGTATGATAGAGATTTTAAAAAGATAACCCAGAAATGTCAGTTATCTTGAGATTTTCACAAGGCAGTGAAGAAGGGAGACAGCACTCTTGAAAATGTGGGGAGCTTGAGTATATACAGAGGAGAAAGTCTGTGTAAGTAAGTTAGTAATGTCAGCATGGCTGTAACACAATAAGCAGTAGAGGGAGGAAGCCTGGGAGCTAGTCTGAGATACATCAGAGTCTTCCTGGTCTTGATGAAGAGGTTAGACTTAATTTTGTAGATAATAGTGAGTTATTAAGTGAAACTTAATTGATTTTTTAATCAACTGAGTAAAATTATGATATATAATTTGCATTTTAAAAGTCAAATTTGCAGGAATATAAGTGAGTTATACGGGTCCATAGATACATCAAGACAGGCCATCAGAAGAACAGTGCGAAGTATGAGGAAGATATAGGGAAAGCAGCAACCAAGTCAAAGCAAAAATGGAGGCAAGAATAGTGATTACAAGTAGGTTAATGAGGTACAGTCAACTGACTCTAGATACTTGGTGAGAAGATACAGTAAGGGAGAAGAAAACAACCCAGGTAACTTCTTTGTTGCTCACTTTTATAACTGGATATGTAGAAGTGCCACTCTCAAACATGGCAGAAGCTACAGATGAAATAGGCATTGATTTATGGAATAGAAAAGAGAAGCTAAAAGATAATGAATTCCATTTTGAAGATGTTGACATTGAAGTATCTCTGGGGCATCAGGAAATTGTTCAGTACGTAACTTGCGGTGAGAGAGAGATCTGGAGGTTTTGTAATTTAAATATATAGCAATCATCTTTTACTACACAACTGCTTCAAACTTAGTGATTTAACACCCAGTAATGATTTCCCAATTCTATAGCATGTCTAGAAAGTTATTTCCCTTGTTTACCTGGACCCATCTATGTAGCTTTATCCAGCCTGGCAGAACTGGAAAGTATAAAACGGCCTGAATCATAGGTTGGGGACTTGGACTGGTTTATCTCCTCCATGTGGCTTTGCATCTTCCAGACTAGCTTCCTTATATGGTGAACTCAGACTCAAGGTAAAATCCCCAGAAGCAAAAGTGGAAGCCACTTTGTCTTTTCAGGCCAAGGCTTTGGACCATGTGCAATGCCACATCTGCCATGTTTTAATGGTGCAAGCAAGTCAAAAGGCCAGACAAAATTCAAGGGGCTGATGGCACAAAAATATTACATTTTAGATTGGCATCAATAGAAAAAGATGTGACTCAGTAGATGCCATTATTATTACAGACAACTCCAAAGGGGTATTGAAATCTTGAGAATTTCGGCTTAATAGGTGGGAACCGAAGCAAAGTTATCAGTGGATCAGGAGCCAAATAAGACCTTCATAAATAAGTGATAGAAAGAATGCAAACCAAAAATAGGGCCAAGGAAGCCAAGGGTAAAAAGTCTTTCAAAGAGAAAGCAGTATTTGGCACATCAAAAATCTTAGAAAGAGCTAGTAATAAGACCAAAAATAATTATAACTGTACAAAAATATTAATTGAATTGATAAGTTAGCATACAAAATGTGTTTAAGTACTTAATGTTTAATGAACTTGGGAAAACAGATTTTAAAATGTTCATTATACATATTTGTGGCATGATAATTATAAAAACGTGTTATATATATACTTGGATGAAAGTCTTTAAATGTCATGAAATAGAAATATCAGTTCAAAGACTAAAAAGGAAAGGTATACATTTTTCAAATGTTAATGCAGGCTTATTTTTTAACATTGAAAAGGGGTATCAAACAATTATGATTTTCAGAATGACATAACATTTTCACTAGACAGGATTTAACACATGCTTAGAATCAGCAGCCTTTGCAACTCTATACAATTTATTTCCTTCTAAAAATTTTGTATACATTTATGGGGTACAAGTGCAATTTCATTATATGCATAGGCTGCATAGTGGTGAAATTAGGTAATTTAAAGTATTCATCACCTGAATAATATACATTGGACTCACTAAGAAATTTCAACTTCTGATGAAAAATTTAGATGACAAGTTAAGCATTGGTGAAGAACCACATAATTTTCCAAATTCTTTTAGCAGGTATGGAATACAAGTTCAAAGTCCACTGGTCTGTATTCCATGCTTTATACCCTTTTCTTCTTGAGAGGACTTTCTTTAGTTTGTACTCTTGAGTTCATTTTTATGTTATCTGAAAAACACTTAATATTTTCCAGGAGTTTGTATGTTTCATGGAAGCAGGGATGAGGCTAACTTTTGTTCACCAGTTTATTCCTAGTATGGAGTGTCTAGCCTATCACAGATATATAGTATATGTCTACAGCTTAAATTATTTCCTCAGCTTAATTTTAGGCAAAAATAATACATGTCTCATTACTCTTACCACCACATTCAAATCTCTGCCTCTTTCTCCTTGATATCCTTTTATACCTCTAAGTCCTGCTAGATAAAACAGTGTTGTGTTGCTTGTGGAAATTCATATTATCTTATATATTATGATTCTTGTAATATAGTCATTCTTTTAGTCATACTAAATGATTAGCCACTTATTACTATTATTTTTAGAGATGACTTATTGTGCACCTAGAATATGCTCTACAATATAAATTTTCATACTTATCATAAACTACATCTACTATTTAAAACCAAAATCCCCTCCATCTTTGAAGTTTTCACGTTTGATGTTCTTTTGTTTTTCTATGTTTTAAAAATCAGAATAATTTCCCCCTCACTTTCTTTCCTACAAAACTTAATTATTAGTCCTGTTAGGATTTACTAATCAGAATTATAACAGTTGACAGTGAGAAAGTGAATAGTGATTTTGAGTAACAACCCATGCTTTCTTTAAATAAATGTGTTTTCTGCATTATTGTCAAAAGGAAAATTTATTGAAAAGATGTCTATGTGCATTACTGGATTAATTGTAATGAAACGGCAACTAATATTTCTGCCTTGTAAATATGTAAGCTAAATTCATCACATGAGCATGTGGCAGTGGCTTTAAGCCCTATAGACAAGTCAGTCTCACTGTTTGGATGTGAGTTTATGATTAATAGATTTAATTTTTTAAAAATGTACCAGAAATACAGACAGCTACTAAGGGTAAAAGAAATGAACTTGAAGGTAAATACATTAGGATTACATTTATTTCCACCACAGAATTCTAATAACAATTGCACAAAGATAATAGCCATGTTCAATTAAATAATGAAATAAGTAAATTAACCTTGTTGTTGTTGTTGCTGTTGTGAAAAATATTGTCTCTGTTACAGTCTACTATTAGGAAAAAAAAAATCTGTTTCAAAGTACCTTCATTTAGCAACAAAAACCAAAAAGTCTCTAGTACTTTTCTGGCAGTAGAAAATCGCTGTAATTCTGATAGCCCTTGCCAATAGCAGTAGGAACAACTAACTGCAGATAACGTTTGATACCTACATTCGAGGATCACTTTATTAAATAAAGTAGACATATCCACAGCTTTTTAGCAAGTACTTAAAAGTCCTGAAAGCTAGAGACTAAAAACTTTTTAGCCAGAGATACATATTCGCACACGTTTAAGACAAGATTTTAACATATGTCAGATTGAACCCTGTCTTCTTCTGTAACTATATCATTTCAAAACAACCACGTAATCGTTAAGTGAAAGCAGTAGTCATATTAAAGAAAGTAACAGTTATGTAAAATAGTTTAATCGATCAGAAATACTTGTATATAAGCAGGTCTATTTTAAAAGTTATTTCTTCTAGATGATAATGGATTAGTCCAGGGGTGTCCAATCTTGTGGTCTCCCTGGGCCACATCGGAAGAATTGTTGTGGGCCACACATAAAACACACTAACACTATCAATAGCTGATGAGCTAAAAACCAATTATAAAAAATCTCACCATGTTTTAAGAAAGTTATGAATTTGTATTGGGCTACATTCAAAGTTGTCCTGGGCCACATGTGGGTTGTGGGCTGCAGGAGGGACATGCTTGGATTCAGCTTTTATTTCAAGGCAATACTATCACCTCCTGACAGCCTTCTTATGGAAAAAAAGGGTTCAGGGACCCATTAAGTCAAAAGAACATGTGCCCTTAGCTAATTTATCTCCATTTTGGTAGAGAACAAAAAGGCAATGTTAATTCTAATACCAGAATTAGAGCTTGGAATTCAGAGGGAAGTGAGATAGACCAGAACTAGAAATGAGAGAATCTGGAGTGGTCATGCTCATCAGGATGACCAGGTTCATCAAGAAGATGATATCCTTGTCTTCTTCCTGACAAAGGTAATTTTGAATGTGGCCCAACACAAACTCGTAAACTTTCTTTAAATATTATGAGAGGTTTTTTTGCATTGATTTTAGCTCATCAGCGACTGTTAGTGTATTTTATATTTGGCTCAAAACAATTCTTCTTCAATGTGGCCCAGGGACGATATTGTCATTATGCAAGAAAGCACAGCAGGGCAGGGAAGCACAATGGTCAAGGCAAGATAATAAAATGGCAGCCAATCAGGCCAATGTTGCAGTTAAAAGGACTCAAGTCACATCAGTGGAATGCAGAACATAGGATGTGGCATAAGAGTGTCTAAAAACAGCTAAGCTTCAACTCTAAGCTGCAGCAGCTGGGCTCCAATATGACTAGTGTTTTTATTAAAAAGGGAAATTTGGAAACAGACACCCACATAAGGAGATTCTGAGGATTGGAATTGCTGCCACATGCCAAAGTAACTATGAGAAGTTAAGAGAGAGGCCTGGAATACACCATTCCCTAGAGCCTTCAGTGGCAGCAAGACTCTACCAACACCTTGGTCTTGGACCTCTAGCCTTCAGAACTCTGAGATGATAAACTGCTGTTGGTGAAGCCACCTAGTTTGTGACCCTCTGTTATGGAAGCCATAGGAAACTAATACATTAGCGTATCGTTCTTCCAAATCCAGATTCACATTGGCAAGATTTTCCTCATATACCTAAGGAAAAAAATTCTTACATATTCCTATACATACACAAAAGAGTGAGAAAGACGATTGCCTTTGGTTTTATATTCCATTGCTAGCTATGAGCTCTTTTGTTATTCCTTGTAGAGTACAAGAGCGGCAAGCCTTTTATGTAATATTGCTTTCTAACATGTAACACTGTATCTTAAGCAAACATTCATTTGCGGCAAGTCAATATCACAAATGAAATATTGTCTGAAGAGAAAGGAAAATCAATATCCACCTTTAGGGTCATTAAATTTTGATAAGGATTTTCTGCAAACATCAATATACTAGCAAACCGATACATATTGCATGTTTCTCTCTTTCTTTCTATTTAATGAAATCTGTCTAGGAACCCACTTGAGTTCATGTGAGAGTGTACATACACACACACACACACACACACACACACAATTTTTGCAATCATCACTGGCCTCCTTGAAGAATTTTTTGTTGGTGGTTTCATTTTAAATAGATGTACTAACAAATATCAGCCTTGCCATTAGAAGGAAAAGAATAGTAAGCCAATCAGATATCTGCATGTGCTCCAATGTCTGGACAGGTAGTTGTAGAATTAGAGTAGAGCAGTCACCTAAAAATGATGGATGAGATTTAAAATATTCATTTTTTGTATTTGAGTAATATGTTGCTATTTAAAAAAAAGAGAGAGAGAGAGAAAAAACTGCTTTAGAATAATGTGCAAGGGGAACAACTCAGCATGAAAATGAGAACAACTAAATAAAGCGTCCTATCAAAGCTGGGCAGCTTTCCCACAGGGTTTAGGCCAGCAGCCTAAAAAGTTACCACTTTCGACCATATTCAAATGATCTTGATTGTTTTCCATTTTATTAAAAAGTAAGCTTAATTCATTTCTAGTCACCAGAAAACTATTTTACAAATTATGTTTTATACATTTATTTGCTTGCTTCTAAAAAAAAAAAAAAAAAAACTTGGGCTCCCAAAATATTTCCCTTATACTTTTGGTGCCATGAACTTGGCGATACTTTACTGTTGACTACGTTCCACTCAATAGTTGAGTAACATTATTTGAAAAAAAAAATAGGCTAATGATTATTTGAATGCCCTGGGCCAGTAACTCCCAAACTTTTCGTTAACGTACACTTTCAAATATATGCATGTTAATGTGACAGCAGTGATACGTTTTTCAGACTTGTGAATGCACTGAACATCTAAGTTGTAAAGTATAGCCTCTATGGAAATATGTGGCATAATAGGCATTGTATTTTAGCAAAGATTCTTCTACTTTTGGCTAATGTCCCTAGTTCCTAGTAGGCCCAGACAACACTGCTTGCTGATAATGTACATAAGAAATGTTTGGAAGTCTATGAGATCCTTTATAACAGCAGACACTTCCACTTATCGAACATTTCCTTCAAAGTACATCCAGGTACCTAAACGTTTTAATATCCAGCATAATACTCTTTTTCTGTATGCCTTTAGGGAAGGGTCAGCACTGTCACTTGTAAACATTTTGTCAATCATTATGAGATGAAACATTCCCGAAAATATAAATGAAGAGAACACAGCTCAGTAAACAGCAAGCCATACAGGACGTGCACAGTGCAGTGGTATAAAATCTCTTTGTGTTCATCTACACTTTCAAATGTGTGCATACCCACCCAAGGAAGATGCATTTTTGGAAATAAAAATAAAATAAACTTAAGATTTGGCAAGGGATGATTATTTTTCCAAAACTTTAGCAGTGAAGGGAACTAACATCTACAAATAGGGTGTTTAACACTCAGATGTATAAGATCTCCTTGGCTAAAAGCATTTCCTAGCTCTCAGATCATGAGAAACATGTAAGATTAGAGTGTACTCTAGTGGACCATTTAAAGACAGAGAGCATTGTAGCATGTCATTGCTTCCTGGACCCATTAAAAGGATTATAAATGACCGATATTTTTAACAGCACTCTCGAGGAATTTAAAGTTCAAAACAATACTAAAGTCAGGATGATTACAATTCAGATGATAATGTACCAAAAGAACTTCTTATGGTTTCTATTTAAGCAGCCATATTGTTTTCTTTATTGCCCTTCAGCAAGGAACTGTTCTTTCCTATACTCTCAAGGCAAAGGCTTTTCAGGTTCCAGTAGATACAAGATTGTTTCACCTTCTTCTTACTCATTGTAAGTTGTGCCATTCTTTTACCAGATCATATAACCCAGGTGGCAAAGTGTTTCATTTGAAAGATGTCAGCCATAGTATAATCATACCAAGTTGCAGGGAAAATAAACTTGCTTACAATTTACTTACAGCTGTAACAATTTGCTTACAGTTTAATAGCACAATAATAATGGGCTTAAAAACCCAGCTAATCTATGGCATATGGGTTAGAAAATAATTCTCTAGGGACTAAAGAAAAAAAGGCATTATAGAAAAAAGTTCTTGAAAGGAAAGGAAATAGCAAGATAAGACTAGACACGATTAAAAAGACAGTTATGTATTATATCTGTTCAGAATCTTTACTGTTTCATAGCTTTTCTTCAAAAAGAATACTACACTGAGAGGTTATATGGAGATATATTCTATGAAAACACAGAAATATTTTATTAAGAGTTAATACATGATGGATATAGCACAACTCTTTCAAAAATCACTGGGCATCTAACATCATGTCCATTTGAAAAATCATAGATTGCTGCAATACATATTTAAGAATGAAATTTTGATATCTTATAAAATATCATACCTTAAAGAAAAATCATTAGCCCTAAAGTATTTCAACCATGAATAACTGTAGTCTCTTCTAGTTACTGTTACAGATTGCTTGAATGCTCTTTAGATGACACCAGCATCTCAGTCATTTTTTGCCTTTTATTAAAGTGAGTGACCTTCCTCAGAGTGCAGCAGAAAAAAACTTCAAAAATAATAAAATGACTTCCTAACTAAAAATTTGGAAAAGTTGATTTAACAGTTAACATAAATTAATAGCTGCAATCATTTTGTATCTCTCCTACTTGGAAAATGGCACACTTACACTTATTTGTAAGAAGAGTGAAACATTAAACTATTTCTAAAACATTGAAATGTAGTAAAATATTGACAAATATTTTAGAATTGGACAATCATTTTAATTTTTTTCTTTCCAGCTTTGAATGAACAAAGTTCCAGACTTCCTTAAAGAATATATTTATGAATAAAGAATTAATGTGTTTAGGTGTTAAGATGAGAAACTTCTGCTTACAGATGGACACTTTTATTACCAGTATCTGCTAGTGAAAGGAAAGCTGAAAAGTATAGAAGTTTAAAAGAGTCACTGAGGAAAACATTAGCTATGTACTTATGCTTTCAAAAAGCAAATGCTTAAAAACAAGCAGAATGTAATAATTCTTTATATTTTTTTTTCAGAAAAAGAATCTGTTTTAAAGAAAACCAAAGCAAACCAAAAGAAAAAGGTAAAGCACTTCAACTCTTCAAATATGATCCTAGCAGTTGAAATGAATAAACATATGAGGATATTTTGTTCTCATGCCTTGACCTTTTCTACTACTCTGGAAGGAATTATGAATGTAGGTGATAGTTCTCAAATTTGACTTTTCTGTTAAACAAAAAAAAGTAATCGTATATGAAAGTTTGGCAACGATGTTCATTCAAAAGTTTGCTGTTATGAATTTTTTCCTACACACCAACACCCACACCCATACACACACACACACACACACACACACACACACACACACACACACACATGCTCTGAGATGGTTTGGCTCTGTCCCCACCTAAATCTCATCTTGAACTGTAGCTCCCATAATTCCCATGTGTCATGGGAGGGACCTGGTGGGAGACAACTGAATCGTGGTAGCATGTTTTCCCATGCTGTTCTCGTGATAGCGAGGGGATCTCACAAGATCTGATGGTTTTATAAATGGCAGTTCCCCTGCACACACTCTATCTTGCCTGCCCCCATGTAAAACATGCCTTACTCCTCCTTCACCTTCCTCCGTAATTGTGAGGGGTCCAGAGCCATGCGGAACTATGAGTCCATTAAACTTCTTTTTATTTATAAATTACCCAGTCTTGTGTATGTCTTTCTTAGCAACATGAGAACAGACTAATACACATATGCACATGCATACACATAATACACACTGACAAAAACAGAAAATAATTCAATTGGTCTACTTTCAAATGATTTATGAGCAAAAGACCAAAAATAAATAAAATGCATTAATCAATCATGAATTACTGTATGGGAAGTATTTTACACAATGTCCAAAATACTGATTAATTTTTATAGTCTTTCCTATGTAATGTTGTCTCAAGTTATTTGTATTTTCATGCTTTACAATTAATTCCAGGTTGAGACATGCAGAGATATATATGTTATAAAATAAATTTCTGCATCTTACAATTGCAGATAATGGCTTTTGAACTTTTCCACAAATATTTTGCATACCAAATGGATTCCATTTACTGTTATAGTCATTTTATTTTGGTTACAGAAATGTTTAAAGGCTTCAATCATAAGAATTTTTTTCTTTTGCATTTTATAAAATGAATGAAATATTAAATCGTGATAGTCTTGTTTTATAAGCGAAAACAAACTTCTGAATGTTTCTATAAACAATCTAATAACTTGAAAAGAAGTAATTTGATCATGAAAAATAAGGCATATACTGAGATAGAAATCATATAAACTTTTCTATCTAAGTCAAAGTTGTCTTCTGTTAATTTTTTCTTAGGGAGTATGAAAAGATTCAAATTATTCCTGTGTGTTTGAGGTTTCAGGTGTTTTTTATAGCATTAAAGCTAAATCAAGCATGATTCCTAACTGTTGTGACAAAGTAAAATAATCTGGTTTAAAAGGAAGAGGGTGACAAAATTTTGCCTTGCTTTCTACAGAAATAAGTCCTAAGAAAAACATATGATTCAGCATATAATTATATTTTCTACTTTAGTATTAGTTCTAGAAGACATTTAATTAACATTCTTTTAATATCTCCCTAATAACTTGGAAGGCATATGTACTTTTATAAATGAAAACAATAAATAACAAATACATATGTTTCCATTAACACTCTGAGACCGTGTTGTGATTAATTCAGTGTTAACAGTGTGTCTAAGAAAGCATCTGAAATAATATATGCTACTAATTAAAAGACAGTATATCCTGTGGTGTGAACTCTGCGATCTAATTAAATTCTGGCTGCCCTCCATTATAAAAAAGGAAAGTATGTGATGTATGAAAATGTGCAAATTAAACTAGATTACTAAATCCTGGAACTAATAGTGGGTTGCTAAGGTAAGAGATTTTTGATGATCTCAGTGTATGAAATGATGAGTCAAGGGATAAAGCTCACAGACTATAGACAAGCATATTGTGACAGATAATTTAAATTCGCCTGACAAAGTTAACTAAGGTATCAAAAAATAACTCAATAGAAAGGAAAATTTAAGGCAATTGCCTTGCATTTTTATTCAACAAATGTTTACCAAATTTAACTTTTCCTTTAAGTGTAAGTAAACATAATACTAAAATGATAGATTTTTTGTGGTTATCTTTTAAACAGTTCTCTTTTATCAACTAGCTTTGAATAAAATTTTGAATTTCATTTTAATTCACTATTTCCAGAGAGTTACTGTCAATAAAACAGTTTGTTTTTTAGAACACTAAGGATTTTGAAACATGCAATTTGGGTGGCACGATCATTAGTAAATTTTTGCTTCAGTTAAAACAGCAAAAGATGGTCTAACATAGAATGCAATTGACTCAGGAAGGATGCTACCACAATATTTACAAGGGAATATTTTTTCTTTCCTTTAAGGCTTTTCTCAGCAAATTCTTGAGTAACATATATTTTTAAATTAACAGACTATATCTTTAAATCTGTCTTAGACTCTATATGCCCTCCCACCCTGCTCACACAGTTTCTCTTATTAACTGTTTATATTTATGTGATACAATTTTTATTTTATCCTCAGTTGTTTGTTTCTGTTTCGCTGTTGTTTTTTGTGTTTTTCTTTTTGTTTTTGAGACAGGATCTTAGTCTATTGCCTAGGTTGGAGTGCAGTGGCATGGTCACAGCTTACTGCAGCCTTGACCTCCCAGACTCAGGTGATCCTTTCACCTTAGCATCTCAAGTAATTTATACTACAGGCATGCACTCCTGCACCAAGCTAGTTCATTTTTTTTTGTTTTTTTTTTTTGTTGTTGTTGTTGTTTTTGTAGCGATGCAGTTTTGCTATGTTGCCAAGGCTGGTCTTGAACTCCAACACTCAAGTGATCCTCCCACTTAAGCCTCCCAAAGTACTGGGATTACAGGTGTCAGCAACTGTGCCTGGACTATATGGTACAATTTTTAAGAGTAAGCAACCAACATTGAATGATTACTAGTAACTAAAGGTCATAATTTATTTACATTTTCTTACTTTTTACCTATGTTCCAGTATCCCATCCAAAATACCACATTACATTTAATTGTCAGGTCTCTTCAGGCTCTTTGTGGCTGTAACGTGGATTTTTTAGAATATTCTTTAAGATTGGCTTAACACCCACCAACATGTAGCCCTGAGGCAGTAACAATGACTGAACTTATCAATTTAACTTCATAAGACTGCTTTCAGGTAGCTATATTGAAAGTCCCTAATAAATGACTTGTAACTTCTCATGCATTCAGGTGTTTGGGCATCATTCTTAACAGGAACTAGATCACTGGGATCATTATATGTCCTCCCACAACATCTGGCATGACTGATAGCACTTATTTTAAACTTTTTTAATTGATAAATTTATGGTTATTGATTCAAGTGGCCATTACTGAGTGATTACTATGTGCTAGACACTCTTGCGGCATTGATTACATGGTGATGAGTAAATCAGAAAATGTCCTTGTTGTCAGTGAGTTTATACCCTAGTTAGGGCAAAAAATAAAAAATTAGATAATTTAATAACATAATTTCAGATATTGATGAATGCTGTGAAAAAATAAACTATAAAAATGTGCACTCATATACAAATGATGGGGAAAAAAAAGATCTAGGGGAAAAACATTATATGCATAGAGGAAACCAGATGTAAAGTTTAAGGGATAAGAAAGTTTAGGGATCAGTCTAGTGTGACAAGAATGTTATGGCAGAGAAAAGGGAAAGTGGTTGGAAGTCAGAGATGTAATAAAGGCCACACTAGAATAATAAGGCCTTTTAAGCCATGGTGAGATGTTTGGATTTATATCGCAATAATTAAGCCATAGGAGAATTTCAAATTGAGAGAGTTTACGTAGAAGGCTTATCTGATCTGATTTATGTTTTAAAAATAAAATGCCCCTGCCCTGTGAAGATTAGATCTGGAGTAAAACAAGAGATGAAAACAGATGATCAGTCAAGAAGTGATTATAGAAAAAAAAAAAGGTGTTTGCTTGGATTAAAGTGGATGCAGTAGAAATAAACATAAGTGGAAGGACTGAGAATGTCTTTTGAAAGTGAAGCTAACAAGATTTGCTGCTTAAATAAATGCTGCAGTGAAGAGAAAAAGAGGAACCAGAGTGCTCCTAGATCTTTTGGTTTGAAAACAGGTAGATATTTACCAAGGTGAACCATGGGGAAGAATATATTCAAAGGCCAGAACTGAGGATTTTATTTTGACCCCCATGCATTTTAGATGATTACATCTATATTCAAATGTAGATATCAGTTTGGCAGTTCAACATATGCCTGCAGTTTGGGAAGAGGTCAGTACTGGTGATTCAAATTTGATTTTCACAGGGACATTCCTGTCCTTTGTGGGAACTGAGTTATTATTAAGCAATATGTGTCATAGCACCATGTGTCATAGCGCCAGAAAGAAATAAAAAAGGAAAGAAGAGAAAGAAGGGGAGGAAGGGGAAAAAGGGGAGAAGAGGAGGAGGGGAGGAGGCAAGGACAGGAGGAAGAGAGGAAGGGAGGAAAGGAAGAAGGACGGACGGACTGACAAAGAGAATTGAATCCAGCTCCAAAAAACACGCAGAAGAGAAAATCAATGGGAAGAAAGTGGTCCATTTGACCTCATTGATTTTCACCATTCACAGAGCCCTGTTTGTCTTATCATTGTTGGTGGCTTCATTTACTTTCTATTCCTTTCTGCTGTGGTGGTGGATGTGCTATGATCTAAGCCTTGGTGCTTAGTTTTAAAATGATTCTGAACTATCAGTGAATGTGACTTTCTCTAAAAAGTAGCCACCCGAAAATGTGAAGGTAACTGCCAGTAAAGGACATAGGTTTGCATAGAGAAAAACGTGTCAGTTTTTAAACCGCAAGTGAGCACAAAGTACTTACTTATCATATCCCTCAGTTCTATTTTGTACATATATATATTCTACATTGTGTATACATGTATATACACACACATACATATATACATATAGGCAAATAATGACTCCACCGAAACACATATATGAGAAACATTTTTTTTGTATAAATTTAGCATCAAAATGCTTATTAGGTGAACACTTTTTTATCCGCCTGGAATATATGACAGTCATGTTAGAGTAGATAATTCATGTAGATAATTATCAAGTAGATAATTTAATATTGAAATTTTTAAAAAGGTGTGTTATATAACTTCAGAAGTAAAGACAGAGTTTCTATTATTTCAGTAGACAATGTATTAAAATACGCATATTATTCATATAAAAGAAAAATATCTATAAAGCACCCATGCAACTATGTGGTAATCAGATAATTATGACCTGCTCCTATACTCTGCATAACTTACTTTTTATTATCCAGTAACAGTACATTTATCAATATCCATCTGTAAATTGTGTATATTATGTATGCATAATGTATATAAGTACAAACACCATGCAAAACCATCTTGCCCTACTATTACTGAGAATATAATATGAAAGTATTTTCTCTCAGCTAAATTTAATCTTCCTTTCCTTTTAGGATAAAGAGAGTCGCAACTGTGTACTTTTAAAAAACCTCCCTAATGATTCAACTTTTAAAAACTACCTATACAAGCAAAGGTAAAAGCAAAAGTCTGGAATATATCTGAAACACTGGCTCAGGCACAGTTTGAATGAAAGAAGCTTAATGCTAACCTAGTTATCAAATCTATTATATATCATTCATGTTGTATAATTTTGAAAATACTCTCTGGTGATAAACATTTCTTATAACAATCAACTTTACTTCTTAACACTAATTATAACTTCTCTTTTTTCTTTTTCACTTGTCAGTAGTACTTAGTTAAAAGCTTTCAGAAATATCCTAAAAATATCGCCTTTCTTGGTGATATAGGAAACAAAATGTATTTTTAAATAGTATCCCTCTAAATATGAACTTGAGGAAATTATTATAAAAATACTAGAGTAATTTATTTGTCATATTTGAATAATTAATTTTAAGCAAGAACATTAAATTAGTATCTACCTGAAGCACAGATGTCTCAGCCTCTGAAAGCAATTAACTCTTTTATATATTTCCCTAACAGTACTGACAGTGACTTCATTTTCACTGCCGTGAACATACATTACTTTACTTCCTTGGCACTAAAAAATGGTGCCTTCAAGTCTTATTCAGTGTTGTAATTCATCTAAAATAATGAGCAAATACCAAAAGTAGATATTTTAATAAACCATTTTTATAAAATTCCCATTTTCAAAAAGCTGTTTACACGGCAGATAACAAACATAAAATTGAAAATACTTATAGTTCATACATGAGATCATATAAATATTGCTTTGAAATAATTTTATAATAGGCATCCCTGATATCCCTGAAAATTGGTTACACTGAAAGACTCATTAATTCCCTCTTTCAAAAGGATTATTGACTTCCTGAGTCTTAAAATTTTACTCCAAAGTCAAGGCAACAAAATGGCCCATTACTTCAAAAGGGGTGAAAGCTAGACTAACATAAAAGATTATACTGAACTGCTAACTTCACAATGTTTTGTTTTGTTTTCTTTGTGTTTCTCTTTTACTTCTCTCACTGTGTCTTCAGTGGGAAATGAGGTATCAGAGTAGCAAGTGGTTCATTTAAGGCAAACATTACTTAAGGCAGTATGATTTTAAACCCAATTTTAACTTAGTAACAGCATTCAACAACATTATAAGGACTAATATATGCATTAAAAAAACTTTTAGGTGGAAAAAGTCCACGCTATAATTTTTTATTGTGATTTTTATGGAAAGTTACAAATTTTCAATTTATTACATATAAAAATCAGTTTTTTTTTAAACAGATGCATAGAGTATGAAAATATCCTTGTAGTACTATTTTCTTATTTACTCTATGTGGCTGGTACCAAATAAAAGACTGGAGTCAAACTAGTTATCTTTGAAATCTCAGCTGTAACTGCCCCTACTTTTTCATATGCAAAAAAGAGATAATAATAATATTAATGACAACTATCCCATAGGTGAGTACTGAATAAGTTAGTATAAGTATGATGCACAGAGAAGCCCCTGACACATAGTAAGTGCTGTATGAATGTCAGCTATTATTATTATTTTCACCACCAAAAAAGTATAGTTGAACCTTTAGTAAATGAAGTCAAGCAATAATTTTTCAAGTGCTAATGCTTGCACTTTTCAAAAGACAGTTTAACCTGTCTTTTGAATACAGCATTTGTATATAACAAATGTAGTATATTAAGAAAAAAAAAGTGTGCTTTAATTCAGTGTAATCTCATCAATTTGTGTCTGCCTCACTCTTAAAAGAGCATAATGGAGCTTAAATTTTAACATAATATTTAATATTTTAATATTAGCGTATAACCAATATTCTTTTATTTAAAACGGTGGTTCTCAAACTCTAGCATGTATCAGAATTACCTAGAGAGCCTGTTAAAGCATAGAACGCTGGACCCTACCCACATCATGTTTTATTTAGTAGGTCTGGGTAGAGGTCCAATATATTTGCCTTTCAAACCTGGTGCTGCTGCTGGTCTGGAGAGCACACTTAGAGAACCAGTGTGCTAAACACATGGTTGATTTTCCCTCTTTCGGGTTTTGGGAATTACATAGTGGGCTCTTACCCAGCACTTGTGGAGGATTTTGTAAAAGCTGGTAATATGTGAGGGCAGTAAATTTGTCTATGATCTCTCTGTTTATTTGGTTTTACGTATTGGGACTATGTATCACAGTCCTACAGGTCAGGAGGCTTCCATGCTCAACAAAATAACTTGCCAAAGTTTTACTTAAAACTGTAAAGGAGGTATTTTTCCTATGGTATTTTTACTCTTAGTTTCATAAATATTTTGCTCTTCTTAGTCCCCATTTCCATGCTCTTTCATGTTCTGTGCTTTTTTGAAGTGGTCTGAATTTTGGAAACCACATTTAATATTTTCCTTCGCCATCAGAGTACAGGATGTGTTTTAGACTCTGCCAAGGATACATGTGAACGTAAACTGTTGAAGGTAAAAAGAAGGCAAAAGGCCAAGGGCAGACCTCTTTTAGCAGGAATGGTGGCTGGCACATAGGCTCCTACACACAGCCTCATATTCTGTGGGTCATTTGAGCTCTGGGCAGCTGTGATGTTCACAGTGGTTTTCTGCAGCTCCCAGCAGCTGCATCTCGCCTGTGGTGGCATGAATGGACAATGACAGGTGAGTCCTGATTTCCAATTCAGTAGTGCTTCCAACAATTTTGTGATTTCCAGTTTAAGTAGTATCTAATACTTGCATTGAAATCTGACTGATTCGCTTTTCTAATACTTGTTTCTACTTGGTACCCCCTTTTACTGTATCTCATAATCACAGTTAATAGTAAAACTCTTTATTATCTGTCATCCCTGCCATTTTCATTCAACTTCAAATTCGTCAATTCACTAGTTATGCTTCTCTATGTAGGGTTTTTTCCTTCTTAACACTACTGATTATGCTTTCTGAATTTCTTTAATTTCCTAATTATGTGAATAAAGTTTTATCTATTTTATCTACATCCATGCAATTCTCATGCCCATTTTTCAAGGTCAGGCTCCAGATTAAATGGCTACAAACCACTTATTCCAAAAACACTGTTTTTCTCAAGCACCCCAGTTCTCTTTTAAAATGGTTTTTCGTTTATACATGATATTTTCCTTTGTTCATTTGTTGGTTGCCTGTCTGCTTATGTACTATCCTTATTTCTATTGAGAACTTCACCACATGGTCAAAAGTTTTCCAACCTTTGGCAATTCCTGCTGTCATCTGGGTAATTTACCCTCCTGTTTTCTGGTCTAACCTTGAACTCTTCCCTTGTGTGACTTCTGGCCCTACTTTAGTCAGTTTTCCATGCCCATGGGTGCAACCTGGATCTTGTCAATATCTGAAATTGCTTGATCTACAAAATATTAAACTCAGAAATCTAGATCTTTTACATCATATACAATTATTTCACCTATTCTCATTATCATACTAGAAGATTTGTTCTCTCTCCGTATCCACATTTCACGCACACACACACATACCCCCATCCATAATCCTCTTGTGAGAGGAACATTTTGGCTTTTTTACTTTTTTTTTTGGCGGGGGGTGGGGTGGGGTGGGTAACTGTTTTCTGCTATACTATTCCTGTTCCTGCAGCCTTCTTTTTTAAAATGTATTTACCTTTTTTACATACATAGCATACTTTATTAAAAGACAAGAGAAGGAAAAGGTAAAATGAAATGTTAATAAATTTCTCAGAGGATACATACTCTTTAGCCAAGACTCTTCACTGCCTAACCAAACTTACCTTCCAAGCCTCATTTAACCCTGAGCATTCCTCTACATTCTTTGCTTAATTTTATCTTCTGCCTGGGATACACTCATCTTTACAGCGATTACCTGTCCTCTTTAAGATCTGCTGGTAATATCTTATCCTGTTTTATTTTTTAACCCCAAATATTCAGAACACTTTGATGTATTTTGAAAAAACCATATAGATATAATATTCATTATAACTTGAAAAAGGAACCAGATAAAAATTCCTTTTTAAAAACTGTGTTAAGTAAAAAAAGATGGATGCAGTAAATAAACTTCCATATTATGTTGTTATTTGTAGTTCTTGGTGGATTATTAAAAATACCAGTCTGGTAATGAAATCCCTCTAACCTTGTCAGTGATTTACAATGTATAGAATACATTGAATTTAAATTGTCTAGGACAGTATTTGAAGTTCTTAAAATAAAAGAAGTGATATTATTTGAGAAGAAGTATATATATGTTTATAATATATATAATACATAATACACACTATATATTATATATACACTGTATATGTTTATAATACATATATAATATATAATACACTATATATACTTATATATATTCAACTATTACACACATAACTACACATTAACTATATATTAACATATAAAGCATCTATGGTTATATTGTTATCTATATATCTATATCTATAATTATATAGATATATATTATATAGATAATTATATAGATATATATTATATAGATAATTATATAGATAACTGTATATTTAAATATACAAAACATATATATATATAAACATATATATATATATGTTTATATATAAACATTTCTGTTTACACCAGAAAAATGTGAAGACTTTCTTATGTTCTTATACATTGTAACTCTCTTGGAGGGAAAAATATAGTATATAGTTTCCCTAAAGTGATTTGATTCTTCTCCCTCCCTTTAGGGTAATGTTTTTAAAGGAGTCATGTTCTATGGAAAAATACAGAGAAAACTTTTTCAAATAAAATGGTCTTTCTCTTTTTTTGGCTGCCAGAAACTTAAGCCACATTCTTTGTTAATCTTGGTACTCAAAACCATCTGTACTTTGTATACTGTTAATTTATGATTACTTTGTTTTAGAAAGGCATTATTATACATTCAGACTTGAGAGAAACTACCTGGGACAAATTCCAGCTCCATGAATAATTGTCTATGTGACCTTGGGTAAGTTGTTGGTTCTTATTTCTTCATATGTAAAAATGGGGATTGTATTGTTGAAAATTCTACAGGCCCAGTTCTATCCTTTACAGAAATAGGTACAGGAATATTCTTAGTAAATATTTTAAATGGTGCATATATTTGAAAGTTTTGGATAAGGTTTTATATATTGTCATGTTTTTGGCTTAATCAAAGAAAAACCAGAATTAAGTTGAATTAAAACTGAAATGGAGACTTGAAAGTAAAGTTATTCAACTTTACCACTATAATAATATCGCAAGGCTCAATTTTATTTTGAACTATTAAAATGTAGTTTAATAGTCAAAGTAATATGCCTCAATTTCAAATGTAAAATAATTGTTTTTAGTTTCTTTCCTTGTTTAGAAATTACGAACATAGATAATTATAGTACTAACCATGTGGTTGGTAATGTCACAGAGTAAAATATATACAATACACTTATAGTATATTTTTAATATTTTGCCTAAGTCCAGACATTTTATTTAATTACCAAGTAAAATTACACTGCAACAATATGGCATGTTTTAGATTTGCCTTGTAAATACAGTAAAGCAAAAATCAACATGTAAATTAATGACTATTTTCAATTACTTTGATATATTTGTTCGAAATTGCTGTTAAATTCTTCAACTTATTGAGTTAAAACTCAAATTAAATTTTAGTGCCTCATCTGAAAGTGTCAATCACATTCTTAGTTACACATTAAAAGCCTACTTTGAATATGTGAATCAAAAGTATAAATGTAGACATTCTTTTTTATAAGATATGTTGTGAAATAAAACTAACAATTTGTTAAATATAAAAGAGACATTTCTGTCATTCCTCAAGTCCCTCAATTATCGCTTCTTTTTTAGGGACATTCATAAGCCTCAGACATATGATCTGACCCTCTAGTTGGCTGCAATCTCAGTTCATTTCATTTGTGTTTCTATTTTGTAGCTTAATATTCAAGACAATAATTACTAATTTCTGTCTCCCATTTCCACTGGACTGGTGATTTTCCAGGTGCAGTGACAAATATCTTAAAACTGAACAAATGAGATAATTACAGTAAATTTGATCAACAGATTTTAATTGCTAAAATCCAACAACAACCCACCAATATGATAGGAAGAAAACAGCTATTTCTGTTTCCCCATCAGATAAAGATTTTCAGATATCTTGTTACTAATTTTCCATTTATTAATCTATTCATTATATAAGTTACCCATGAACCACTTGGACAGACAGATTTGTTTTTAATCAATCAAGGAAAGAAACCCTAGAAAAATCCTTAGAATTATTTATGGAAAAGAGTATTTGATTTAATGCATGTTGGCCTCCAGACCTAAACCTGAGAATCACTGAACAATGTGGACAGAGGTACAGTGTGCAAAGAATGGAGGCAGGTAACAGTGGAGCAATATGAAGGGAGGGGGATAGAAGTTAGGTGGGCAATGAAAAGTGGAAAACAACATTCTGACTGCCGTTTTTCTACATTTGCTTTCTTCCTTATCCTGCCTTCCTCTTTCCCCATTCCCACACCTATGATTCCTTTCCCAAAATCTGTGTGGAATCTACCCTTCAGAATCAGTCACTTTTTGATCTTTGAAGTTTGCTGAAAATTTGTGTGATTTCAAACCTGACTTCAAATTAAGATTTTGAAAAATGACTTCAATATTTTATTTTAAAAAGCCACATTGTCATGCAAATAATCTGATAGACTGTTATAGAAGGCATACATCTTTATGTAGTTACTATAAACTCCCTAGGTTAAAGTTTTGTTTTAATTTGTATTTTTTTATCCCTAAAATATCCTAATATAAAATGTACTCAAATGGCTTTTAAAACAGTTATTTAAATGCAATTATTGAGATACACATAAAAACATAGGAGAGTGATTCATGGTATGATGCTTAACACCAAAGAGTAAATAGGATGACTGTGATGTTCTGTCATCATAAGCCATTCTTCTCTAGAATAAAGAAGAAAGAGTAACAACAAGAACAAACAAACCTAGAGGTTTCCCTTTGTATGTATTATGCAAAATCACACATGCATCAATATAAATATATCTTTATAATTCTTAGATTTCTATGTTTTCTAAAATTATTGTTCATGATCCTTACAAAATAATAAAAGTGATATTTTACTTTTTCAAAATAGTTTCTCAGATTTCAGTAATTAAAGATTAAAATTTCTTCAGAAAAATTATATAACCATTTAGATAACACTTTCTAATAAATTTTGTACTCAAAATCTTTATTGTAATTTTGCAGACTGTTTAATCGTAGTAAATATTTTGTCTCTTTAAAAACAGTAATGTATTTCTTTAAAAATTAATTTCTTATATATTTTGGCTATCTCACTTTCTGATACAAGAAATTTGTAATTCTATTTAAATCTTGTAAAAAATAAGATCCACTGCGTTTATTTGAATTATTTCATTTTGCTGTTTTCAGAATTATAAATAACACAGAAAAACCCCTAACCAAAGAGGTAGTATTAGTATTGGTCACATATTTCATTAGATAGCTTAAATCATATTTTCTCTCTGTCATTATATTGAGGTGACATTGTTAGCTTTTTGGAAATTAAAGAGTTTGCCATATCACATTAGTGTATAAACACGTCAAAGGCAGAACTCTGTTTTAGTCATCTTATTAAGAATATCATTTTCTACCTAATAGGATACCTGAACCATATTTATTGTTATTTAGTTGGGGTAAAACAATGAAAATAATTTGTACTATAAAGTCAGGAAAAAAAAACAATTTGAATTCTCACCTGGCATTGTACACTATAGCATGCTGAATACCCACCCCCAAAATATATGTACATCTCGGAACCCTTAGTTGAACTCATTTGGAAATAGGATCCATATAATGTAATTAGGTTAAGGATGTTTAGATTAGTTGAGATTATCTTGGATGAATTCAAAATCCAGTGACTTTATGAAATTAAAAACAAAGGAAAAAAGAGGTATACACAGAGGAAGGGCCACGTGGAAACAGAGGGAGAGACTGGAGTAGCGTCCATAAGCCAAGAAATATCAGGAGCACCTGACAGCCTCTAGACTAGCAGATAGGCCCAAAACAGACACTCCTTTGAACCTCCAGAAGGAACTAACCCTATTGCCATCATGATTTTGGATTTCTGACCTCCAGAATTGTGAGAGAATGCATTTGTGTTTTTTTAAGCTAGTGAGTTTGTGGGAACTTGTTATGGCAGCCCAAGGAAACTAAGACATGCAGAGAGATTTACTATTTTAAAATGGGGCTAAGGTTGACTTTTTCAGATTTGTCAGGAAGATTAAATAACATATTAAGTCTCCACTAGCATTTCCCAAATGATCTTGTTCAAAACATGCTTCTGTTAGTAAGAAGTACACATATAATTTGTACAAGTTCACACAAACTATAACACATTAAAAGGCAATTTTCACATATATTTTCTATATTGCTGATGATTTAGGAATGAGTATGATAAAAAATTCAACCAAATGCAGTACTAGTTATTAAGGAATTATTAAGGAACTATAAAAATTAAGAAATGTAAATTACTTGTAATATCAAGAAATCAAACAGACAATTTTCATTTTCTTCCCTGAATGCTTGACTTCTTGACCATTCCATTACAGCTACCTACAATAAATGAGCGACCTCAACATGAAATGTAGAATGAAAGAACAAAAAAAGGAGGGGAGGGAGGAGAAAGGAGGAAAACTCTAAGCTCTTAACTCCTGAAGGGTCCGAGGAAATCTTTCAGAGTACATGAATGAAAAGCAATTATAGTCTTAAATTTTTGCAGATCAAACAAATATCATGTAAGTTTTAAAGGCTTTTAAACTTGCCAGCCTGACCACATACTATCTTTTGCTATTCTTGTTAATGTTGTACCTCTTTTGGCTATTCCGTGCCATGAAAACAAAGAAACTAACTCTCTGGTTTGTAATAAATAAAAGTTAAAAAAAGAAAAACCTCACCATATATCCCACTTTCTGACTTAAACAACATAAAGTATAAAATGTAGAACTACTTCAACACATGGATTGAATGCATTCTCATCAGCACGTTTTTACAGAAGAACCTTAATGTTCAATGCTTATTTATTTATGAGGGATGATTTTTTTCCTTTCACCTGTCAATTGAAACAAAAGCAGTGGTAAACAAAATAAAATACTATTCATTTAGTGTACTAATTTACATTTTATAGATAAAAATAACAGGTTAGCAAAAGACTCTTAATAGAATTACTCACCTCAATCTGTTCAAGTTAACCTTTACTAGATTGATAATAACAAAAGTCCCTTAATTAAGTGGTTGCTGTACATCTACTATGTCTGCCGAGTTTACAAATGCTATAAAAACCCAAACAACAGAAATTAATAAAAGTTCTATTTATAGATGTACACATGATTCTAAATGACAGTTGGCCAGTATAGCAAGGGTTGTAGTGGGTGGTGCTGAGTGAGTAAGGGCCTCTAAGGCATGTTCCTGTGAGGGTCTCCCATGAAATCTTGTCTCAGTGCATTTACTTTGTCTCCAAATTTTACCTTTATTCTTTTCAAATTTAAAAACAGGCAAATGACTTTTTATATGCAGACTTATCTAAACAAGGTTCATGTGAAAGATGTCTAAAATTCAATGTTAATTTATTAATTTCTAATTTGAATTGTCACTGCTGAGGGACCAGATATTTAATCCCAGGTCCCAGCCTTATGTTCTCTCTGTAGATGTCATATGGGAAAGCAGATCACAGATCATAATGAGAGGGGTGCATATGGAGCATGGAATAGTATAGACAAGTGAATACTCAAGCACCGAGCTCAGTTAATGAATGCCTCCATTTCCACAATAAAATAAAAACAATTCACCTTCTGACTTTTTTAAAATTTATTTTTGCTCTGTTTTAATGACTCCTAAACCCTCCACTTCTGATGAATGTCTTCTTTCTTTACATATTGCAATACATTGAGGCCTAATACAGCTACAATTTAAGGGCTTGCTATTAATATCAGACTTTTATAAGTTGCAGTATCTGATCTGCTTGTTCTTTAAGAAGCGAAGCAAAAGAAAACAAAGATCTATATTTATTTCCAATTATCTCTAATTATTTGATATAAAGATTAGATCATAATATTTATCTCATTTCACAAATAAATTGAAGAATGGACTTAAAATAGTTTATTTTTGGGTTGTCTGAGTAATCCAGCATCATTATCCAACATAATTATGGATAACTTAAAAAAACAGAACCCTGAATTTTAATAAAAATTCAGTGTCTTTTGCCTTAATACAAAACTCATTCAAATGAGAAATAATAGAAATATTCATGAATTTCCTTTGATTTATAACAAGGACACTGCCTTTTCACACTCTGCAAGGGAATCTTTCCATTGTATAAATACCCAGTTCTCTAGCTCTGTGGACCATGTACAGCTCCTCAAACAAGCTGCATCTGGGTTCTGCCAGGCTGTCCACATGCTCCTGGACTTGCTCTTGTTCACATTCAACAAACTAACTTCTATTAGCCTTTCAAAAGGTACTTGGGCATCACTTCCTAGTTTGAGAGAAAGAGGAAAACTTTCCACATTTAGGGGGAAAAAGACATCGTGTTTTAACAGAAATATTAAAGAAAACAACTTTGGAATAAAAAATAGGACAAATGAGTTAGAAGTCTAGGTTTATCTCAAAGTCTGGGGTGTTGGTAAATCACTTAATCTTTCAAGCATTTATCTGGGATATGCATGAATTGGAATCAAGAATCTCTAGGAACATTTACAATTATATATTGTCAGGTCATGGCAATTTCTTATGTTTTTCTTTACTCGGGGCCTCATATTATTTGAATCTGTATACCCATCAAATCTCATATGAAATTGTAATCTCCATTTTGGAGGTGGGGCCTGGTGGACTGTAATTAGATCATAGGGGCAGTTTCTAATGAATGGTTTAGCACCATCCTCTTGGTGCGGTTGTTGTGGTAGTAAGCAAGTTCTTCATGAGATCTGGCTGTTTAAAACTGTGTGTCACCTCCTTTCTCTCTTTTGCTCCTGCTTTAGCCATGTGATGTGTGTGCACACCCTTTGCCTTCTGTCATGACTGTAAAAGTTTCCCTAGGAGTCCCCAAAAGCCAAGCAGATGCTAGCATCATGCTTTCTGTACAGCCTGTGCAACCATGAGCCAAATAAATCGCTTTTCTTTATAAATTCCCTAGTCTCAGGTATTTCTTTATAGCATTTTAAGAACGAACAAATACAGAGCCTTTGAAACATTTTGCACATTCTAGAAAAGTAATAATAGATCAAATTTAATTTACCCTCAAAATCCATGATATCAATTGGCCCTAACTG
The DNA here is from genome assembly GCA_963573385.1 of Cacajao melanocephalus. Lineage (NCBI taxonomy): Eukaryota > Metazoa > Chordata > Mammalia > Primates > Pitheciidae > Cacajao > Cacajao melanocephalus. The sequence goes on from CAUYLG010043541.1 coordinate 60,049, forward strand.
CTAAACCTAAATTACATTTACTAATATATTTCTTCAAATGTTCCCTTAACCTTGACTTTGTTATTTATATTATAGTGATTTATGTTATTAGTAATTTATGTAATTAGTGATCTTATTACCAATCTGCAAGCTTTAATAAGGAAGGATCCAGCATTTTAATAAAAGCAGTACTCTCTTGGGTGCTTACAGATATTTATTAATACTGTGAAAGGTAAAAGAATTATAAAATAATATATATATATAATATAAGAAAAAATCGATTATTTTAATAAAGGGATGCTAATTTAATAATCAAAAAACTTTTAAAATTCTAAAAGAGCATTTTGATTATTCCAAATTATAAAAGATGGTAACTTAATATACTAGGTAGCTCATTAATTATTTAAAAGGAAAATAAAAAAATCAAGACATTCTTTTGTTTTAGGATTAGCCCATAATATTTCCTATCTATTAAATTTATTTATTCAATTTTCAATCTTTAAATGTTATTCTGTTTTAGACTAATTTCGTAATAGGCAAATGTTCTTGATTAATAAAAAATTTAGTTAGCACATATGACAACATAAAACTAATGTTGAGTTTCAAACAATTCAAACATTTGAATATATTTTCAATAGAAAAAAAATATGCTAATTTTAGGTAAGACAAAACTGTAACAACATGACAATACACATTATAATCATTGAGGTATAGAAGTATGGGATAGTAAATGAAGTACTGGATCGTTCATATTTTACAAGTTCAGTACTGGTTCCTGTCTCTCCTCTGTACCAAACTGGGTTCATATTTTCTGATTCATCATGAACTTTTAATACATTATAAAACTGTATTGACAGATAAATGCATACATATACATAAATAAAAAGAAAAGTCTGCAAAACAGCTAGTATAGAGGTAAGAGGCATAAACTACAAAAAAATTTAAAATATGGTCATTTTAGCAGCAAATATAATTTAAAGAAGGTCACATATTAAATCACAACATGCCATAAATTACATATAAATATAGTACAGATAGTTCTGTATATGATATTTTTAAAGCAAAGTTTTCATTTATTCCACTCCCAGTGATCATTCCTTCCCTGCACATTTCTCATAGTGCAGGCTTGCTGGCAATATATTTTCTCAGTATTTATTTGCCTGAGAAAAACTTCATATTTTTCCCTTCATATCTGGAAGATATATTCACTGACTATAGAATGTTTTGTAGCTAGCTTGTTTATCCCTCTCAAAACTTTAAAGATCCACTTCATAGCTTACAGAGTACCTGATGAGAAGTCTACTATAATCCTGTCTTTGTTTCTTTGTAGGTAGCATGTATTTTTCCCTCTTCTGGCTGCCTTCAGACTTTCTCTTGTCTAATTTTCAGCATGTTGAATATAACATGCCTAAGTTTGTTTTGTTGTTATTATTGTTCTTTATCTATTTGTTCTTTAATCTATTTGGATCTATAATTTGGTATGTGTCATTATTTTAGAAAATTTGTGGCCATTTTTCTCAAAGATTTCTTCCTTATTGTTCTCTCTCTTCTTCCACTGGGATTTCAATTACAAATAAATTAGATGACTTGATATTTTTCCACAGCTCCTTAATGTTCTCCCCCATCCTACAATCCCATCACATTTTTTTCTTTTGTGTTTCAGTTAGGTAATTTCTACTGACCTATCTTCAAGTTCATAATTTTCTCCTTGGTTGTGTTGAGCCTACAGATGAGACCATCCGAGGCATTCCTCATCCTTCATCACTTTTAATGAATCGAATTTCCATTGAATTCATTCTTATAGCTCTATCTTAGCAATTGGACATCTGTTCCTTCATGCTGTCAAACTTTTCAATTATTCAACAAAATAATTGTAGTTATTTTAATTTCCCTTGTTATTAGTTCCAGTATCTTAATAGTATTTGAATCTGATTCTGTTGATTCTTTTATCACTAGGCAGTGTTTTGCTTTTTCTTGCTTTTCTGAAAGCCCCAGAAATTCTGTGGAAAGCAAACATCTTATATAACACATCATAGACTTTAGTAAATAAGTTATACACCCAGAAATAAGCATGCTTTTCCTTCTATGAGGCCCTGAGTGTGGGAGTCTAGGTCAATCTAGGCAGGTGTTGAGCTGGGTTTGTTATTGTTGCTATGGTTACTCCTAAGCTTAAATGTTCTCTAACTGTACCTTGCATTTAGAATAGTGACTGGTTTGTCATGGGGTTTTTCTTAACGTGCATCCCTCCTTTGGCTTTAGGTCTCTCCTTTGCACGATGTTTCAGAGAAAATCTCTCTCCACACTCTTGTAATTTTCCTAGTCATATCCCATTATTATTTATAACTCAATTGTTACTAGTGTATAAAACAGAGAGGGAGGTATTCTCTCTTTCTCTGATCAACTCTAAGTCTTAAGGCAGGCACTATGTCCCTGGCTCTCACTGATGTGAACTTCTCACTACCACAGCCTCTCCTCCACCTGTAGTTCTGGGCCCATCATGTATTCTTGTCTTTGTCTCAAGAATAAAGGATCTTTTTCTGCTCCCTTCCCCTACAGGCAACAGATTTCACCAGGTTTCTAAGAGTGACAGTGTGTGTTGCTCTTTCCCCTGCATTTTAGGATTTTGTTTTATATCGATAATGGAGGGAAGCAACAGAATAGAGGTTTGTGCCTTTCTTGGAGTAGCTGTTGTTCCCATTTTCAAGCCTTTAGCACAAGGGACAGCTCCTCAGGAATCTTGCTATTATTTTTATGTTAGGATCCAGTGAGGTCTATAAAGAGCCTGTAAGCAGGTGCAAATTCTCACTATACTTCCTTCCTAGCTCACACTTTATCCTTATTGATTCATTAACCTTTTTTTTTTTTGAAAAATATCTATTTTCTGGCTGTGCCTGCTACATCAGGTCTTACCTTGTCGGTATCTATCTTTACTTATATACAGGTTAGTTGGCGTCCCTGTGACTTTAACTCTCTGATGGTTAAAGAAAAATTGTGAATTTGAATTTTCTCCAGTTTTTGTGTTGTTATTATAAAGTCAGAAACAATGTTCCTTCCAGCTTTCTACATCCTATGCTAAAAACAGAAGGTGTGTATATACATCTCTCTCTCCTAAATAAACACAATAGCCCAGAATCATAATTACTGTTGTCTATATATCAAAGAAAATGCCATTTATTTTTTCTTTATACCTGATCTGAGTATATCTTTTACTCTTTAGTAGCTCAAAAATGATAAGCTTAATTACATGTAAAATTATTACTTTGGTCTCAAAAGAAAGGCAATATTCAGAATTTGCCTTCCATGGAATTACAACACATATTGCATTTTTCCTTTGTGCCTTTCCCTCTTTCTAGCTATCTACTGTATTAGCTTAGCCTCTTCCTGTGGTATGTGGATGATTTTTATCATGTCACTTAAAACTTTTCCCTGCTATTCTCTTTCTGACTGAAACCTACCTTCTGAAGATTAGAGCTTTCTTAATTCCAAATACATATATGCACTTAAATGTGAAGTTATAGACACAATGCACTTGCTTTAGTTCCCTAAGAATGCAGAGTCAAATAAGCATTGGTTTACTGAGGTTTGAAGCAAACTTGAAGATATCTGAAGATATATTTCAAAGATTATCTGAAGATATATTTCAAACAGAGTTACAGGGAAAGTTATGTTAATCCTCCCTACTGTGGAAGCTTGATCCTATCCTGTTGATAAGCCTGGCAAAGAATGAAGAAAACAAATAAAATCAAAACTATATCTAAAATAGAATGATAAATAAAGCAAATACATTGTGTGGAACAGTAGAGACAGCAAAAAAGAGAAGTGACAAACTGATTAATCAAGAAGAAAAGGGAATAAATCAGAAGGCACAGTGAAAAAACTAGTCAGAAACATCTGTTCTTACAGACACCTCAGCATCTTAGAACCATTTTTTCTGACTTTGAGGTTAATATTATTTTAAGTAAATATAACATCTGCCTGTATTCTTAAATTTTTGTTTTTATGAATTTTGAATTTAAAAATTGCTATTTAGTGGTAAAAAGAAAGAAAAAAACTTGATTAAAAATTAAGGTATATATGTTTTTAAGGTGCCCCTCTTTAAACATATCATTTCAGTCCCATTTGTGCTATAAAAGTAATGGCTATCTGATTTTGAACAGCAAGATGGTATTATGTTCATGTATATTCAGTTTAGTTAGGTTAACATTCAACTATCTGATGAATGACTCAGCTAAATTAGGTAACTACTCTTGAATAGACTACTTACAAACATTTGGTGCTCCTTGCATTCAGATACTGAGGAACCATGTTATAAAATCTGAAAGCAAATCACCTACACTTAATTTTTTTTAACAAAATTTGTTTTGAATTGTTAAATGCAGTATGAAACTTGATGCTTACTATTTTTTCTAGATAACATATATTTACAGTTTATTAAATTTTAGAGTTACATGTTTCTGTAATTTGGAACTCTTAAAGTAGTAATTATAGTCACAAAGTGGAAAACAATAACCAAATTGAAATCAGTTCTTGTATTTTGAATGTTGAGACAGCATTCTATGGGTCACATCTTTGCAAAATTTTATTCAAATGTTAAAGATCTCCATTCATATCAAATCTAGAGAAGTTTATATCAACATGTGATAGAGTTTCATGTAACAAAACTGGTTACAATTTTCAAACATAAACTCGTAGTAAATTGAGAAGAGGACTGTATCTGCATAAAGGATGTATCATTTTGGTATTTAAATAAAAATCCACTCTTAGCATTCAGATAACTTTCCAAGACTGCACGTTATCCAAGTTAGTTAATTTTCATCAAGCGTTTTCTCTGAAAGTGAAAAATGCTAATCAAGACTATATTTTTTCCAACTTAATGTTGATAAATCATTAGCAACAAATAAAGGCATATTTGTGTGGGCCTGTTTAATTAAGAGCTATACAGTGCTTTCCAAGATGGATAATGAACCCTCTCATTGTATATTCACAGCTTTTCTTATCACCTCACCATCTAAGCAATACCTCTCTGTTGCTAAATTCCATTTCAAATTACTGTTACGAAAAATTGCTTGACTGAATATATCTTTAAAATAGGTAAAATGGCAACCATAAAACAAAGTCTTTAAAACTGAATAAAAATAATAACTAAAACTTTAATTGTAACTTCTAGAAAGTACGCATCATACCTTGTGATATAGGTTGAAATGTAAAAAAAAAAAAAAAAAAAAAAACTTGAATCAAGAACCAATTGTAAAATTTCTAGACAGGTATTCATAGGAAGTAGGGTAGAAGTCAAAACAAAAATGTTTAATATAAATATTCTAATATTTGTGTGCAGAAAAAATCATTCATTCATTCCTTCTACATAGTAACTTTTACAAGCACCACAATTACAAATATTCAAGGAGACTCCACTAATGTGTAATGCAGAGATCCTAAAATCTGCACTTGACTGAAAGAAAATGTGATAACAAGCATTCCAAATTCATGAATCTTACATGCTTATTTTTGCCAAGTACACACGTTTAGGAGGATAATATCCATTTTATCCTGCTACATATTGGTAAATACTTCAACTTAAGATCTTCAGACTTAACAGAAATCATACAAATTTTTGTTTTTCTTTATGTTTTTAGTAGGATTAACTCTCATTTAACTGAAACCAGTAATCTAAATATCCAGCATTTTTTTAAATACTTTAAGTTCTGGGGTACATGTGCAGAACATGCAGGTTTGTTACATAGGTATACATGTGCCATGGTGGTTTCGTGCATCCATCACCCCATCATCTACATTAGGGATTTCTCCTAATGCTATCCCTCCCCAATCCTCCCACCCTCTGCTATTCCTCCCCTAGCCCTTCACCCCCTGCAATCCCTCCCTTATCCCCCCAAATTCCAACAGGCCCCGGTTTGTGATGTTCCCCTCCCTGTGTCTGTGTTCTCATTGTTCAACATCCACTTATGAGTGAGAACATGTGATGCTTGCAGGGACGTGGACAAAGCTGGAAACCATCATTCTAAGCAAACTGACACAAGAACAGAAATATCCGGTATTTTTCATATATAAATACACTTTGATTTTGTGAAAGTGAAAGGTAGTTTAATTCAAATTAAAGATAATAATTCCATATCCCTTATATTTCCACTTATACTTTCATAGCACATACAATAAATTCACAGCTTCTCAAATTTCTAGTAAAACTCCTTCTCTGTCTCCGTAACAGTATTTCACTATATTCAATGAAACATAACATATATGCACAAGGACTTTTTTTTTCTTTAAAAAGAAGCAAATCTTAAAAAAAAAAAAATTGAAGTTTTTGCTATGCTTTTCAATTTTCATCAATTAATACTGTCATAATCTCTAAATTTAAGAAGCCTAGCTTTAGTGTACATTAGAAATGTAGATGATAGACCTATGAAAAGAAATGACAGCAAAAGACAATTTGAGACGTTTGGGAGATTATTTAGCTTTAGGTGGACTTTTAATCTCTCTAAACCCTATTTTCTATTCACATTAGCAGTTCTGTCTGCTGCAACTTTATTCATAAGAATCCAAACTTTCAAAATTCTTTCATTAGAAAGGAAATTGTAAAATAAGTAAGTTTTGTTTGTTGTTTGGACAGCTTTATCATGGTGCAAAGTGCTGCATTTTTTGTTGAAGTGATTCACAGATCTTTCCCAGTGAATGTCATCAACTCGTATGTTTTTTTTTTCTGCCAATAGTGAAGAAAAGCATTATGCAAACAGGACTGTACCTTTGCATCACCTTTAATATCATATTAGGATGAATCTACTTGGCATTTATTGCTAGGCACGACAATTAGAATCACATAGGTGTCTTGCTGTAGCAGACTAAAATGGAGGTAAACAACCATGATTATCTGATGGAAGCTGGTGTGGGAAAAGAGGAAAGACATGGATGGAATGGGCAATGAAAATAGCTCTTTCTCAAAGTCTGATGGCACTTTGGAGCGTCTACATATTCAATTTACATATACATTTCTCATTGACAAAAAGTACATGTTAAAGCAGACAAGCTGTCACAGAAATCTCCTGAACTGAAATGCAGGTATCTGACTTTGCCGAGGTGCATATATTTATAACACAGCTGAGCAAGGGTGTAAAATCTTGGTTTTATATCTAAATATTTATAGATTAATTTCAATTTTCTAAATATGACGACTTTGGGAAAAAATCAGTTTGTTACAATGTCAACTTTGCTTTAAATTCACTAGAAGAAATATTTCTTTTAATGGATTTCCTTTTCTAGGAAAGTTCTCGTTAATTCTGGCAAAAACACAACTGTGTGTGATATAAGAAGTCTTTGAACCAGTAAGTAAAAGGAGTTAGGACTCAAGAAACCTTACCGATTGAGTTGAGAGAGAGAGAGAGAGTGCTAACACTGTTGCTAAATGAAAACAAACTTAAGAGTCACTTCTTTTCTTTGCCCCAGACTTTGAGCCATTAGTCTCAATGCACTAGGCCACATTGCAATGCAGTTTCTTAAATGGACTGGATAATGACAAACAGATAAGGAAGAGGCAAAGGGAACCATTTACTACAAACACATTATAGGTAATATACAACACTAGGGATTGCATATTGACCTTTGGGCATTTGGTCTCAATCAGCATGCCATGCTACAGCACAGGAACACAGTCATGTTTACAACACAGAGCTGAATTTTAAGAGACTCACATAATTGCCTGCGAGAAGGTACAGGAGCACTTCCATAAGCTGTGCCCTGTAAATAAAACACATTTTTTTTTTGGAGCAAATGATGTCAGCATTAGTAACAGTAGAAAATGGTGGAGAAATGAATAGAAATAAAAATAAATAAAGATGGCTTAAGATGCTGCTTTTATCAAATAAGTCCTATGAGTTCCTATTTTTGGCAGACAAATATATATTCATGTTTACAGGAAATTAAGTAAAAAATAGGTATGAGACACCAACACAAGAAAGTAAAATAAAAATTACAGCAAAAGATGGGAACATTTAAATTTGACAGGAAATGTTGTGAAAAGTAGAACACGTGGTATTTATGAAGTGGCCTCCTTAAAAAGCAGGTTCCCTTGCACCAATTCCTTAGCTGATGCAAACATTTTCTCAAAGTCTTTTAAACTAAGGAGTGCATTAGTAGTTGCTCTGTTTTTTCTACCTCAAATACAATAAAAAATAAAGATAATCCACTAAAATGGCTCTAATCTATGCATCAACAAAACCGTAGAAAAAGCGGTATTATTTAATAAATGAAAAAATATATTACATGAAAATATTAGTTGTGCATGAAGGGCACAGAAGTTAGACTGAACACATCTAAATAGGTTCTATATCCCTCCAGTTAAAATAGCACTGTACAAACACATGTAGCAATTTAAGTTATGTATTTTTATTCCTGACAATGACCTGTCAATGAATTACATTATAATATACTCAAGGACCTGTTTTAAAACATTAAGTAAATAAAAATCTCAGTGAATCAATAATTCATTATAAATGTCTTAGAAATGACAAGAATATTTTTAAAAGAGTAAATAATATTTATTGAACATTTACTCTGTAAAGCTCTTAGTCTTAGCACATGAAAAGTGTGATCTTATTTAGTTCCCACAACAGTCCCTGAGGTAGTTACCAGTTTTTATTTTGTTTTATTATTATTCCCATTTTTGCTGACAGAAAAATTCTTTTTAGGATTAGGTAACTTTAGATTTGGTTCAGAATTAGTTAAGGAACTATTCAAGTTTTTAAGGATAGCTAAATAAAGTGGGGGATCCATAAAATGATCCCTCTTGTCAAAATTTAATGAATTTTACTTCTAATAAAGAAGCACAAATGCTAATATTAAGTCCTTGGTCCTATAAAGACATACTGAAGAGAGAGCTTATCTTGTAAAATATCTGCATGATTGCATTAAAGTATGATAAATAAGACATGCAAATCCCCTGCTTAAATTTCCTTTCTGTAAGAATATGTTTCTGTCTCTAATCTATTTAAGGAGAGATCACGGTCTACTGGAATTTGCCTGGTGTAGGTCCAAATAAATTTTGCTCTGAAGAGTGACTCCTGAATAAATCTGATGAAAGGATTACAACCTCTACGTAGAAGAAAGCCCAATAATCTATGAAACTGAGGTACAGAATCAAGTATAGGTTGTTATCACCAACCCAATCAGTCATTCACCCCTAACAAGCACTGAATGACATAGGACAGAATCTTGAATAGACTAATGTTTACTACTTTGAGTCTAAGGACAGAAATCATGGCAGGTTATCTAAGAACTGTTTCAGCATTGCGTTTCAGATGGAATAAAGTCACACTGGTATTATTCATGATTTAGAAGCCAAGAAAGATTGAGATCAGAAAGGAGTCTGCCTAAATCTGGAAAATTCTAAACTGGGATAGGTACACATAAATTTCTTTGAATCTATAGCACAACATTCACTATACAAGGTTGATTTTTTTAAAGTTATCATTATTTATAGCAAAGACTCACCATTATTTGTGACAAAAACATTCAAGATTTTTTTAAACTTTTTAACAGATTACATCAAGTCTAACTAATAAAAAGCTAAAAATAACAAAAACTAATGGTTTTATAAAGCTCTATTATTAAATCTCAAAATACAAACTAAAAGCACATGTTTTCTTTCTATTTATTTGAAAAATATTTCTGAGGCCTTTAGTATGTTAGAACTCATCTTCATTAGAGATTTAACTAGGGAGGAATATTAGAATGCATTCCTACAATAAACGAGGAACAAACTTACTTCCAAAGCAAAATGTAAAATATGAGAAAGTAATATATTTATAATACACTGACTAGAAAAGCTAGTCTCCGAATGTCTAAAACTTCAAGTTGTTGAGATAAATCATGGGAAAGTCACAATTAGGTAAGTCCAGAATAGCTTAATAGAGTTCTGCTGAAGACGACCTTGGCTTTACATTTTTATCTAACTGGTTCCAAGACATTTATTACATGATACTTCTTTCATTCTAATGAAAAATTCTGATGTCATATGGTTGACATCCTCTGAGTTGTCTCCACAGATTGCAGTTCTACCTTACAGTTACCTACTTCTCTAACGATTAAGTTTCTTTTTGATTGCACTTTTTATACGTGGCTGCCTTGTATTTGTATTTTTCATTACACTGTCAGAGTAATTGTTTATGTGCAATTAAATATTTTACAATGAAAAATTCCATAAAGGAAGGGCTTCAAGATGGCTGACTAGAGGCATTGTGATACTTGATCCTTCCACAAATAAGAACTAAAATAGTGAATAGATAATCACACTTCGAATAGATCCCCAAGAAAGAAAGTGCTGAAATGCAGTGAAAAATGGCAGGAAATGACTAAGACATGGAAGGAAGGAAAATGAGGCAGTGAGCTCAACTGAGAACAGCTGGAGAGACTCCCCACTGGAGTGGGCGAGTGACCACCAGTGGTCTACGTTTCCATGGTGGATTTCTGCAATTCCAGCTACGCAAGAGCCCCTCAACTCACACAAGCCCTAAGACTAACATAAGGAGCTTTCTGAAGATCACTCAATGACATTGCTTCATAGAGGGAGCTCACACTGGGTCCACACGTGCCCTGAGTCCTAAGCAGGTATAGCACCACACCACTTTGAGACCCTAACCCCCAACAACTGCATCTTTCCCTGAGAAGTGATAGTCCCTGCATCTCCACATCTCTGGAGTACCATTGATATTCCCTTCCCACAGCTAGGTACTGCTGCTGGCTGTTGCCAGAGCCCAAGTGCAAGCCTTTGGCAGCAACCCAGTCTCCTTCAGTAGCAGGGTCTCCGTGCATTTAAAATTCCCTGAGGGAAGATTATACCCCACTTATAGACACCACCTGTGGCCAATGCACCCACTTAACCAATTGTTTATCCTTAACCACTTGTGTACGTCTGCTGTCAAGGAATACAACCCCACCCTCCACAGCAGCAGTAGACTTACAGTGCAATCACTGCTACCCCTACCTAAGCATTCCACCAGTTGTCCAGGGATCACCCTGTCCTATCCACCTCTCTCAGCACCTGTGCGCTTCTTTCAGAGGCCTGTAGATGGACAAACACAACCTGATAACTGCAATCACAGCTGGCCACCCACCTGTATATGCCACTTGAGAGCACTGGAACTAATCCATCCAGTCCACTGCAATCACCACTAACAGCAGAGTGGAATTCTTGGGGGCCGGAGGATTGTCTTCACCACTGCTACCGCTATCACCCATGGAAAACTTGGGTGGTCTCCAGGGACCCAAGAACCTTCCCACCTATCTGGCCCATTGTTGCCATTACCAGCACTCAAGCAAGATGACTGGAGGCCCAAGAATGACTCCACTTAAACCCTCTAACACTGGTGTCAGCATTACTGCTCTGGGCTTAAGGATAGGCAGGCATGGCCTGCTACTCCTGTACTGTGGCCAAACGACTGGCCTGTTTGATGTCCTCATCCCCAGTAAAACTATACCACAGTCTCCACAAACAAACACACGCTCAGCTGGTGTGGAAACCATAGACACTACTGACACAGTTTACAGCCAAATAAATTATATATAGACTACACTACTGCACATACCTGGAATTAAAGCCAAAGTACCTTATCCAATGAACACCACAGATACATCTTCAGGAAAAAAGGAAAAAAGTCCTTTCTTATTAAAACAAATTCAAAAAATAGAAAGAAGTGACTAGTATACCAGGTGTGTAAATATCAATGTAAGAACAGAATAAACATGAAAAAGCAAGGAAATACAACACCCCCCTCCAAAAAATAAAAATAAGATAACTCTCCATCAACAATTCCAATGAAGAAATTTGTGAAATTCCAGAAAAACAATTCAAAGCAGTGGTATTTTAAAAGCTCACTTACAAACAAGATAACTCAGAAAAACAATATAAAGAAATCAGAAAAGTTATTCAGGATATGATTGAGCAATTTAGCAAAGAGATAGATATCAAAAAAAAAGAACCAAATAGAAAATTCTTAAACTGATGAATTCCTTGAATGAAATAAAAAATACTAAAAGTTTTGACAAAGGAATACATCAAGCAGAAGAAAAAGTTTCTGAACCCAAAGACAGGTCTTTTGAAATAACTGAGTCAGACAAAAATAAAGGGAAAAAAATTAAAAAAATGAACAAAGTCTATGAGACATATAGCATACCATAAGGCCATCAAATATTCAAATTTTGGGGGTCTCTCAAAGGCGGAGAGAAAAAAAAAAGATACAAAACATATTTAATGAAATAAGAACTGAAAACTTTCCAACTCTAACAAGAGATTGAGACATCCAGACACAGGAAGCTCAGAGATTTCCAAAGAGAAACAATTCTAAAAGACCTTCCCAAGATATTATAGTAAAACTGTCAAAGATCAATGACAAAAAGATTTTTAAAAACAGCAACAGAAAAGCATCCACTCACTTCTAAGTCAATCCCATCAGACTAACAGCAGGTTTCTTATCAGAAACCTCACAGGCCAGGAGAGCATGAGATGATATATTCAGTGCTGAAAGAAAATAAATAAACCTGGCAGCCAAGGACATGCTATACAGCAAATTTATCCTGCATGAATGAAGAAGAAATAGTGTTTCCCAGGTAAGCAAAAGCTGAGGGAATTTGTCACCACTAGACCGATCCTACAATAAATGCTTATGGGAGCTCTACATGTGGGAATGAAAAATATAACATCTACCTCCAGGAAAACACACAGAATATAAAACGCAGTGGTACAGTACACATACAAATGAGAAAAAAAAAGGACTCAGATGTTACCACCACAGAAAACCATGCAACAAGAATGATAAACAATAAGGAGGAGAAAGAAATAAGAATACAAAAACAATGAGAAACTAACAAAAAGGGGGAGGAAATCTCACATATCAATGTTAACCTTGAAGGTAAATCGATTAAACTTTCCACTTAAAAGATATAGACTGACTGAAGGCAAAAAAACAAAGCAAGACAAAAAAACAAACATGACCCAACTATACAATGCCTGTGAGAAACTCTGCACATCTGTAAAGACACAAACAGAAAATAGAGATGGAAAAAGATATCCCATGCAAACAGAAACCAAAATGAGCAGGAGTAGCTATACTTCAGGTAAAACAGACTTTTTAGTCAAGACAAAAAAGCTCATTATATAATAATTAAAGGATCAATTAAGTGAAAGGATATTTCAATTCTAAACACACATGCACTCAAGAGAGGAGCACTAGATATATAAAGCAAATATTATCGGATGTAAAGGGAAGAACAGATTTCAATACGATAATAGTTAAGGACTTCAACAGCCTACTGTCAGCATTAGACCAATCATCTACACAGAAAATCAACAAAGAAACATTGCATTTAAACTGCATTTGAGACCAAATGGACCTAGAAGAAATTTATAGATTATTTTATCTGAAAACAACAGAATACACATTCTTCTCATAAGCATACAGAACATTCTCCATGCCCTATGTCAGGACACAAAACAAGCCTCAACAAATTTCTAAAAATTAAAATATATCATGTATCCTCTCGGGCCATAATAGAATAAAACTAGCAGTCAGTAATAATGGGAACTTTGGAAGCTGTACAAATACATATAAATTAAACAAGATGCTCCTGAATAACCATTGGGTCACAGAAGCAATTGAGAAAGAAATAAAATAATTACTTGAAAAGATGAAAAGGGAGACACAACATACCAAAACCTATGGAATACAGCAAAAGCAATGCTAAAATGCAAGTTTAATAACAATAAAACCCTAGATCAAAAAAATGGAAAGATTTCTAGAAACCATCTAATGATGCACCTCAAAAAATTAGAAAACCAAGAATAAAACAAACTCAAAATTAGTAGAAGAAATAAAAATCAGAGCAGAATTAAACAAAATCTAGACTCATATATATATATATACATATATATACACACACACACACACACACACATGATCAATGAAACAAAAAATTATTTTTGAAAAGAGAAGTAAATAAACCACTGGCTTGAGTAACCAAGAAAAAGAGAAAAATCCCAAATAAAATCAGAAACAAACAAGAAAGCACAAAACTGATACCATGATAACACAAAAGGTAATCAGAGACTTTTATGGACAACTATATACTAACAAATTGGAACAAAATGAATACCAGGACACATACAACCTACCAAGACTGAAACAGGAGGAAGTAGAAAACCTAAACAGAGAAGTAACAAATCATAAGATTGAATCAGTAATGAAAACTCTCCCCTCACCCAAAAAAAAAATCCTGAATTGAATAACTTCTCTGGTGAAATGTACCAAACTTTCTAAGAACATATATCAATTCTCCTCAAACTATTCAAAAATATTTAAAAGAAGAGAATTCTCCCTAACTCATTCTGTGAGGTCAGTATTACTCTGATACCAAAGGCAGACAAAGATGCAACAAGAAAACTACACTCCATAACCCTGATATACATAGATACAAATATCTTCAAGAAAATGCTAGCATATCAAATCTAAAAGTACATCAAAAATATAATACACCATGATCAAGTGACATTTATCCAAAGATGCAAGAATAGTTCAACCTACGCAAATCAATAAATGTCATGTATCACATCAACAATATGAAGAATAGAAACCATACGGTCACCTGAACAGATGTAAAAAAAAAAGCATTTGAAAAAAATTCAACATCACTCCATGATAAAAACTCTCAATAAACAGCCTTATAGGCATAAAAGGAACACGCCTTAAGATAATAAATGCCATATATGACAAACCTTAAGCTAACATTGGACAGACTGGGAAAAACTGGAAAATCTTTCCTCTAAAAACTGGAAAAAAACAAGGATGTCCATTTTCATCACTCCTACTCAACACAGTACTGGCAGACTTAGCCAGAACAATCAGGTAAGAGAAAAAAATAACTAATGTTCTCACTATACAGTGAGAGAAAATACTTGCAAACTATTCATCCAACAATAAACTAATATGCAGAATATACAAGGAATCTAAACAATTTAACAGTAAAAAAACCTAAATAAACCCATTAAAAAGTGGACAAATTATCTGAATATATATTTGTCAAAAGAATAAAAAGGCCAAGAGGGAGTTGAAAAAATGCTCAACATTATGAATCATCAGAAAAATGCAAATTAAAACATATTGAAATGTCATCCTAACCCAGTCAGAAGAGCTATTATTAAAAAGACAAAAAATAATAATAACAAACAGATGTTGGGAAGGATGCAAAGAAAAGAGAACTATACATTGTTGGTGGAAATGTAAATTAATACAGGCATTATGGAAAACAGTAAGAAGATTCCTTTAAAAACTATAAATAGAACTACCATATGATACAGCAATCACCAACTGGGCAGTTATACAGAGGAAAATAAATCAGTACTTTAAAAAGATACTTGCATCCATATGTTTATTGCAGCGTTATTCACAATAGCAAATATACAAACTGAACTTGTGTCCATTAATTTTAGAATGAATAAAGAAATGTGGTATATATACACAAGGGAATACTATTTGGCCATAAAAAACAATAACTCATGTCATTTGCAGCAACATGGATGAACTTGAGGTCATTATTTTAGGTGAAATAAGCCAGGCACATAAAAATAAATAGTGCATATTCTCACTCACGTGGGAGCTAAAAATGCTAATCTCACAGAGGTAGAAAGCAGAATGATAAATACTACGACCTGGGAAGAATGGGTGGCTGGGTAGTGTGATGAAGAGAAGATAGTTAATGGGTACAAACGTACAGTTAAAAAGAAGAAATAAGCTCTAATGTTCCATAGCAGAGTAGGGTGATTATAGTTAATAACAGTGTTGTGTGTATTTTAAAACAGCCAAAAGAAAGGACTTGAAATGTACTGACACATGGAAAAGATAAACACTTAAGGCAAAGGATACTCTAAATGCTCTGACTTGACCACTATACATTCTATGCATGTAATAAAATATCACATGTGCCCCATTCATATGTAAAAACAGTATATGTATCAGTAAAAAATAAAAAAAAATTAGAGTCATCACATGTCAGCATAAAGACAAAATAATAGCCAAATTTATTTTTTAATATAATGCCAAATCTAAGCTAGTGTATTTCGAAAGTGCTTTTTTTGAACCCAGACTTTACAAACTTTATTTTATACTTTATTATTTTTATATACGTGTATCAGTTAAAAATAAAGGAGAGTTAACATAACATAACATTTCCCTGATGATTTGTGATGTTGAGCATTTTTTCAACTACCTGTTGGCCATTATTATTTTTTTCAAGTAATACTTGTGTTGGGGTGACAATAATAACCAAATGTTATCATAAGAAGCTTATTGCTTTTAAAAGTACTGTGCTTTGGTGATACACCACAGAAACAGAATCAAAAACAAAAATCATATGATCATCTCAATAGATGCAGACAAAGCATTCAACAAAATCCAGCATCTATTCATGATTAAAACTCTCAGCAAAATTGGGATACAGGGACATACCTCAATGTAATAAAAGCCATCTATGACAAATACACAGCTAACATAATACTGAATGAGAAAAATTTGAGGAAGCATTCCCTCTGAGAACTGGAACAAGAAAAGGATGCCCACTCTCACCACTCCTCTTCAGTGTAGTACTAGAAGTTCTAGCCAGAGAAATCATACAAGAAAAATAAATAAAGGGCATCCAAATCAGTAAAGGGGAAGTTAAACTGTTGCTGTCTGCTGAAGATATCATTGTTTACCTAGAAAACCCTAAACACACCTCTGGAAAGCTCCTAGAACTGATGAAAGAATTTAGCAATGTTTCTGGATTCAAAATTAATGTAGGCAAATCAGTAGCTCTTGTATACACCAATAGCAACTAGGCCAAGAATCAAATCAAGAATTCAACTGCTTTTAGAATAGCTGCAAAAAAAAAAAAAAAAAAAAAAAACCCCAACAACAAAAAACCACTTAGGATTATACCTAACCAACGAGTCAAAAGACCTCTACAAAACACTGCTAAAAAAAATCATACACTACCAAACAAATGGAAACACGTCCCATGCTCATGGATGAGTAGAATCAAAATATTGTGAAAATGACCATACTGTCAAAAGCAATCTACAAATTCAATGCAATTCCCATAAAAATACCAGAATCGTTCTTCACATAATTAGAAAAAAAAAATTCTAAAATTCATATGGAACCAAATAAAGAACCCACATGGCCACAGCAAGTCTTTGCAAAAAAGAACAAATCTGGAAGAATCACATTACCTGATTTCAAACTATACTGTAAGGCATAGTCACCAAAATAGCATGGTACTGGTATAAAAATAGGCACATAGACCAAGGGAACAGAACAGAGAACCCAGAAATAAACCTAAATACAGCCAACAAATACTTGACAAAGCAAACAAAAATATAATGTGGGCGAAACACACCCTATTCAATAAATGGTGCTGGGATAATTGACAAGCCACATGTAGGAGAATAAAACTGAATCCTCATCTCTCATCTTATTCAAAAATCAACTCAAGATGGATCAAAAACTTAAATCTAAGACCTGAAACTATTAAAATTCTAGAAAATAAAATTGGAAAAACCCTTCTAGACATTGGCTTAGTCAAAGAGTTCATGACCAAGGCCCAAAATCAAATGCAATAAAAATAAATACTTGGGATTTAATTAAACTAAAGAGATTTTGCATGGCAAAAGGAACTGTCAGCAGAGTAAACAAACAACTCACACAATCTATGTATCTGACAAAGGACAAATATCCATAATCTACAACAAACTCAAATATATTAGAAAAAAAATCCATCAAAAAGTAGGCTAAGGACATGAATAGACAATTCTTAAAAGAAGATATGCAAATATCTAATAAACATATGAAAAAATGCTCATCAGTAATGATCAGAGAAATGAAAATTAAAACCACAATGGGACACCACCTTACTCTTGTAAGAATGGCCATAATCAAAGAATCAAAACATAATAGATATTGGTGTGGATGCCATGAACAGGGGACATTTCTACACTGATGGCAGGAATGTAAACTAGTATAACCACTATGGAAAACAGTACGGGGATTCCTTAAAGTACTAAAAGTAGAACTACCATTTGATCCAGCAATACCACTACTGGGTATCTAACCAGAGGAAAAATAAGTCATTATATGAGAAAGATACTTGCATACACATGTTTATAGCAGCACAATATGCAATTGCAAAATTGTCAAACCTACTCAACTGCCAGTCAATCAATGAGTGGATAAAGAAACTGTGGTATCAGGAGTTCAAGACCAGCCTGGCTAACACGGTGAAACTCCATCTCTACTAAAAATACAAAATTAGCTAGTCATGGTGGTGCCTGCCTGTAATCCCAGCTACTCGGGAAGATAAGGCAAAAGAATCACTTGAACCCTGGAGGTGGAGGTTGCAGTTAGCCATGATCACACCACTGACTCAAGCCTGGGCAACAAGAGCGAAACTCCGACTCAAAAAACAAACAAAAAAACACACAAAAAAGGAAACTGTGGTTACATATGTATATGATGGAATACTACTCAGTCATAAAAAGGAGTTAATAAATGGCATTTACAGTGACTTGGATGAGACTGGAGACTATTATTCCAAGTGAAGAAACTCAGGAATGGAAAACCAAACATCGTATTTTCTTCCTCATAAGTAAAAGCTAAGCTATGAGGAAGCAAAGGCATAAGAATGACACAATGGCCTTTTACAGTCTCAGGAGAAAAGGGTGGGAAGGGAGTGAGGGATAAAAGAATACAAATTCGGTGCAGTATAAACTGCTTGGGTGATGAATGTACCAAAATCTCACAAATCACCACTGAAGCATTTACTCTTATAACCAAACAGCACCTGTTCCCCAATAACCTATGGGAAAAAAAGTACTGTGCTACAGAAAACTGCTTAGTACAAGTAACTTATGCCCAGTTAAAAGAAAATATTCAAGGAGATAATATTCAAAAGAAAATATTCAAGCCACATAATTTTCCTCCTACTGTTTTCTTTCTAGAATATTGATTTTAAAAATTCATCTAGCACTTAAGACAATGAATTAAAACAACCAACAATATTTAATATATCCAAATCCAGATATAGGACTTATTCACCCAAGACATGGTAAAGAATAAGTTAGTGTTCATTTTAACCACAGGAGTTTGATAAATCCAGTAGAGAAGTACTGCACTTCTGGGCTTTTTTTCCCCACACACAACCTCTACTTCATGGACATCATTACATTTATTTAACTAGTTTTTTCAGTGTTTCATAGCATACCATGTACTTATTTCAAATGCTTTATTATATTAGTAATGACAAAGCTATCTGAAGCATATAATATCTCCATCATATATAATAGCCTTCCATTACCACAAATGAAAAAGAGGGAGAAGTAGCAAAATAAATTTTCATGGCTACAAAGCTAGAAAGTGGCACTGACAGCATAGATCTGAATTCCTTTGGCATCTGCATTCCAGGAGGCTTGTCCAACAGATTCTGAGTCTCTATCATCAGGATAAGTATGAGGACAGAGACAACTAGAGGCTGCTTTGTGAATTATGAATATGGTGATTTCTGTTATAAACAGTCTTCACTGTAAATTAGACCCGTAAGAAGCCCATGAGTCTGTCAAAGAGAATGAAGGTAAAAAACAAAAATCCATAAAAGAAAGGCAAAAAAAATGCCTTTAAAAGAACAAAAAACATGTGATGAACATCATAATACCTTCCTACTCCTCTGGAAACAGTTAATAAAGACAGATTGTAGGCGTAGCTCGGAACACAGATATAGAAAAGAATAATATACCATCTTGTTAGGGTAAGAGTTAACACCATTTTTACCTGGGAAAAATGTTAAAATAATACCTAAACTTTAATTAAGTAAGAATTCAGCACTTATTCCCTGTCACCGGGCACACAGATCAAAAAGCAAAACAGTGCTAGACATGGAATTGAAATATAAATGCAAGAAAATTCTTAAGTAACCCTTTATCCAAAAGCCTGAGGCCAAGTGGTTTTCAGAATTCAGAATTATTCAGAATTTACAAAATAATACCCTTAGCTATGTCTGGAGCTGGTATAATCAAAGACATTAATATCTCTGCAGCAAAGTATAACCACACTTTGATTTTTAAAAATTGTAAATAGCTTCTTTTCAATTCCAATCAGGTAAGATTTTGTTACCATGTAATTCATAAAATAATTTCACTTCTCAGGGGATTTTCTTTGCTTGTGTTTGGAATCTCAGAATTGCAGATAATGTGACTAAAGAGCTGTAATATTATTTAAGAAGTACACAATTAAATTTAAAAGGGTATGTGGTTTTTTTTAAACAGAGTTTTGTCAGTTTGTCAAACTCATTCTCCATCCAGTTTTGTTATCTTGCTGGTGAGGAGTTGTAATCCCTTGGAGGAGGAGAGGCATTCTGGTTTTCAGTGATTTCAGCATTTTTGCACTGGTTTCTTCCTATCTTCATGGACTTATCTACCTTTGGTCTTTGAAGTTGGTGACCTTTGGATGGGGTTTCTGGGTGGACATCCTTTCTGTTGATGTCGAAACTATTTCTTTCTGTCTGTTAATTTTCCTTCTAACAGTCAGGCTCCTCTGCTGCAGGACTTCGAGAGTTTACTGGAGGTCCACTCCAGATCCTGCTTGCCTGGGAATCACCAGCGGGGGCTGCAGAACAACAAAGATTGCTGCCTGTTCCTTCCTCTGGTAGCTTCGTCCCAGAAGGGTACCCGCCAGATGCCAGCCAGAGCTC
>CAUYLG010043542.1:0-19436 GCA_963573385.1 Cacajao melanocephalus
ACCCTGAGCGTTTCCAGTTGCTGTTTTTCTTTTTGTAGGGGTGGGACCAGCTCAGCCTGATTACCTGGCTCCCTGCCTCAGAGCCTTTTTTGTTTTGTTGAACAAGCGACTCTCTCCCAGGTGTTCCAGTCACCTGATGAAAAGGCGCCGGGATCTGCGTGATTTCCCGTGTGGCGACCCACTGCGCCGGCTGAAACAGCCGCGCTGATATTCGTGGCGCTTTTTTGCCCGGGAATCTCCTGGCCTGGCTCCCTGTTTCAGACCTGTTTTTAATCGGATGAATGGGCGATTCTGCCTTCCCGAAGCTCCACTTGCCAGCTAGAAGGGAGACCCAGACTAGTGTATTTTGTACGGAGAACTGCTGCGCCGGGGCGCCGGCAAAACCGCCGCGCCGGCCTAAAGAGCCACACTGGCGACCCGTAGGGCTTCTCCACCTGGGAATCTCCTAGTCTGTGGGCAATAAAAATCCGTCTGTAAATGCGGTGTCCACTCACCCTCTGCGCTTTCACTGGGAGCTGCAATCCTGAGCTGTTCCTAATCGGCCATCTTGGATCGGAACCCCCTAATTATTGTATTTTTAATAGAGATGGGGTTTCACCATGTTGGCCAGGCTGATCTCAAACTCCTGACCTCAGATGAGCCACCATGCCCAGCCTTCACTCTCTTTCTGATGGATATTTGTCTCCAGTTTATAGCAATTATGAATACTGCTGCTATAAACATTTTTGTATATCTTCAGTTTTACTTAGTAATGCCAGACTATTTTCCAAAGTGGTTGCACTAGTTTAGATTCCTACCAACAATGTGTGAGAATTCTTGCTTATCTACCTCTTTGCCAAGACTTAGACTTGTCAATCTGTTAAATTTTATTAACCATTCTGATAGGTACATAATGGGTTTTTGTGTGTAACTGAGGTATATGTCATACACAATAAAATATGAAAATGTACAGCCCGAAAGCATATTTTACATATAAATGTATCTATGTAACCACTACCCAGATATAGAATATTTCCTTCACCCCAGAAAGTTCTCTCATGCCCTTTTTCAGAAAGCAGCTGCTATTCTATTCACACAGTTTTGATTTCGGCCACTATACACGCATTTTGCTTGTTTTTGAACTTCACATAAATGAGCTCAGACAGTATGGACTCTACTGTGTCTGGCTTCTTTTGCCTAGCATAATCGTTTTTTGCAGTTTATCCAAGTTGTTGGTTACTCTTTTTTTCTTACTGAGTTCTGATGTATGATTATATTACACTTTGTTTATTCATTTTCTTATTGCTTCTAGTTTTTGGATATTGTGAATTAAGCTGCTGTGAACATTCTTATATATACTTATTTCTCTTGGGTATATATCTAGGAGTGGATTTCTGGGTCATGGTGTAGGTGAGTGTTTAACTTTATTAGAAACGACAGAACAGTTTCCCAAAGTGTTGTACTAATTAACACTCCACTTTGGTTTTAATATGCATTTTTCTGATTACTAATGAGGTTGAACAGCCTTTTAATACGGTTTTTTTTGGCCATTTGGATGTCTTCTGTTTGAAGAGCTCATTGAAGTCTTTTGCCTAATTTTCTGGTAGGTGTTCTTTGTTTTATTGGTTTGTATAAGGGATAAATACATTGATCCCCTCCCTCCCTGCCCCGTATCTGTGTTGCAGCTATCTTTTACTAGCTAGTGGCTAGCCTTTTTATTCTCTTAAAGGTATCTCTTTGCTAACAGAAAAATTTTTAATTATTATGGATACATAATAACCATACATATTTATGGGTTAGATGTGGTATTTTGATGCATGCATACAATGCATAATTATCAAATTAGGGTAGAGTACCCCATCACCTGAAGCATTTATCATTTCTTCATGTTAGGAATATTCCAATTCTAGACTATTAGTTATTTTGAAATACAAAATAAATTACTGTTAACTGTGTTGCCCTATTGTGCTACTGAACACTAGACTTATTTGTTCTTTTTAACTGTATTTTTGTACCCATTCACCCATCCCTCCTTATTTCCCACTTCACTTCCTGCCCTCTGTCTGCATGGGTTCAGTTTTTTTCTTTAGCTCCCACATATGGGTGAGAACATGCAATGTTTGTCTTTCTGTGCCTGGCTTATTGCTTATTTCACTTACCATGATGTCCTCCAGTTTTATCCATGTTGTTGCAAATGGCAAGATTGCATTCATTTTGATGGTTGAATAGTAGTACATTGTGTATAAGTACAATATTTTCTTTATCCATTCATCTATTGATGGACACTTAGGTTAATTCCACATTTTGGCTATTGTGAACAGTGCTGCAGTAAGCATGGGAGTGCAGAAATCTCTTCAGTGTACTAATTTCCTTTCTTTTGGGTGTATACCCAGCAGTGGGATTGCTGGATCACACGGTAGTTCTATTTTTAGTTTTTCTGAGGAACCTCCACATAAGGATTCTACTAATTTACATCCCCAACAACAGTGTACAAGGGTTCCTTTCTCCCCACATCCCCGCCATCATCTGTCATTGCCTTTTTGATAAAAGCCATTTAAGCTGGAGTGAGGTGATATCTCATTGTAGATTTGATTTACATTTCTCTGATTAAAGAAAATCTTAAATTTTAATGTAGTTGAACATTTCTGACTTTTCCTTTGTAATTAGGGGTTTTGTATCCCCGTGTGAAGATAATATACATTATTTTTTGTTACTGTTTGCCTTTTACATTTAAATCAACAATCTCTGGAATTTTTGTGTGTGTGGTGTGAGATGGGGTCAGTTTGTTTTCCTAGATGACCCATGATGATGATGATGATGATGATGATGATGTTGTTGATGTTGTTTAGTTCCATTTATTGAAAAGGCCATCACCTCGCGCTCTGTAGATTTTCCTTGGTCACAAATCAGGTGATTTGTGTATACAAGGATTTGCCTGCCTCTTCTATTCCTGGTTTCCTGAGACCCTTTTAGAGTAGGGTGTTGGCCAGGTCAAAACTATTTTCATAGTAATACTTGCTGATTTTTTTGCCTCAGACTCATTCTCTCACAAGTTTACAACAGGGTTTTCCAGAGGCCACATGAAATGCAGTGTTGCAACAGATTGAATGCAGAAGCAGATAAGAGAACCAAGCTGTCTCCCAAATAAAGGAGATTTCCAAAAATGTCAAAGAGTACCACTCTACTCACTCATTTTTTTTATTTGTTTTGGAAACACTTATTTTTAATTGAAATGTTATTTATGTTAGCATATAATAGATTTCTTATTTTTAAATGAATGAATCAATATTTAAAATTTCCCTGTTTTGGCCGGGCATGGTGGCTCATGCCTGTAATCTTAGCACTTTGGGAGATTGAAGCGGGCAGATCACCTGAGGTCAGGAGTTTGAGACCAGCCTGGGTAACATGATGAAACCCTGTCTCTACTAAAAATACAAAATTCGTGGGATGTGGTGGCACATGCTTGTAATCCCAGCTACTCGGGAGGCTGAGGCAGGAGAACTGCTTGAACCTGGAAGTGGAGGTTGCTGTGAGCCAAGATCATGCCACTGCACTTTAGCCTGGGTGAGAGGGAGACTCCATCTGAATAAATAAATTTTCTGTTTTAATTTCTAATGTGATAAACATAATAGCTATAACCCATGTTAACGAAAGCATTTTAGAGTCTCTATAGTTCGCAGGAATGTCAAACCAAAAAGTTGAGAATCACTCGTCTAGTTTTATGTCTTGATAGTCAGTGGATTACAAATCTTGGTTATGTGTGGCTCTGGGCCCTGTGCATTTCCACATACATTTTAGAATCAGCTGTGATGTTCCACAGGAATACCTGTTAGGATTTTGATTGGAATTGTGTTGAATCAGTTTGGAATAACTGAAATTTTGTTTGTTTTGTTTTTAGTTACACCTGCTATAATGGGAAATTGAAATCTTTGTACCATTGAATCTTCTGATTTATAAACGTTTTTTTCTCCATGGGTTTTGGTCTTTGTTTCTTCAATATTGTTATATAATTTTCTGTATAAAGGTTTTACACATTTTCCAAACAGAATTTTTGAAGGAAAAAAATTCTACTTGGAAATAAACTGGCCAGGCGCAGTGGCTCATGCCTGTAACTCCAGCACTTTGGGAGGGAGGCCAAGGTGGGAGGATCATTTGAACCCAGGAGTTTGAGACCAGTTTGGGCAACACAGTGAGACCCTATCTCTACAAAGAAAAAAGATAAACTTAATTTTAACAACAAGATGAAAGATACTTCTGAAAAATGTAAAACTTTACTGATGCTCATAAAAGAACTGAATAAATGCTAAAACGTATTTTGTTCTTGATGGGATAGCTCTCATATTGATAAGATGTGAGTATCCCCTTTAAGTTGCTGTATTTTATATTGTTAGACACTTTTTAAAAAATTTTACCTTTTATGATTTGTAAAGTGAAGATATGCCGTAAAACTGATGACATCTTCCAGGTACTTCTGGCCATGTGGTAATTATGAAGTTAGGTTAGGAGCATCTTAACCAATTTATTTTACATAACTTTCCTTTCATTATAAGTAGAAGTCAGGTGTGATATGAAAACAAAAGCGTTTAAGTCTAAAGAAGCTCTTTCAAGTGGCATAAAATAACTGTGTGTCTTACATTGAAAATGTCTTAAATTTAGTGAAATAGGCCAGGCACAGTGGCTCATGCCTATAACCCAGCACTTTGGGTGGCTGAGGTGGGAGAATTACTTGAGGCCAGGAGTTGGAGACCAGCCTGGGCGTTATAGTGAGATGCCATCTCTGGGGAAATACACACACACACACACACACACACACACACATATATATAATTTGTGGATTTAAAGTAATGCCAATTAATATCTCAATAGGCTTTTTAAAACTTGATTCTAAAGTTTATATGAAAGAAGAAAAATGAAGATTTTCACAAAAATTAGGTAACACTGTTCATGAAGGGGGTATTAGTGCTGTCAGATATTAAAGTGTATGTTGAAGCCAAACCAATTTGAGCATCAGATCACTGGCACAGTGTTGAGAGCACTGAAGTAGCCTCATTTATAGGAATGTTTTTTCTGGTCAGTAGTGGTATATGTGATGAAAATAGTGAATTCTTTAGTAAATAGTATTGGATGAACTGAGTAGCCGTTTGGGAAAAAAGAGAACTAGCTTGCTGTCTCACTTTTTTTTTTTTATATGGAGTCTCCTTTTTGGCCAGACTAGAGTACAGTGGTGTGATCTCAGCTTACTGCAACCTCCACCTCCTGGGTTCAAGCGATTCTCCTGCCCCAGCCTCCCGAGTAGCTGGGATTACAGGCACCTGCCACCACGCCTGGCTAATTTTTTTTTTTTTTTTTTTTTAGTAGAGATGGGGGTTTCACCATGTCAGCCAGGCTGGTTTTGAACTGGCTGATCCAAGTGATCCACCCGCCTTGGCCTCCCAAAGTGCTAGGATTACAGGCATGAGCCACCGAGATCCCACCACTGCACTGCACTCCAGCCTGGGCGACAGAACGAGACTTCTTGTCTTAAACAAACAAAAAAACCAGACCCTAGACATGGCAAAAACTAGTATAAACAAAATTGGGATTCCAGTGACAAGCTGGGAAAAAGTAGTTGCCATGCAGCATGTTCAAAGGGCTAATTTTCTTTACAAAGCAGGATCGCTTGCTGCTAGAAAAGGCCAAGTGGGCACATTCAGAGGCAATTCAAAGGAAAGACAAGTGACTTTCATACATAAATACATGAAATGTTCCTCAGTTTCAGTTGTTATAAGAGAAAAGCAAATTGAAACTATACCGAAAGCGTTTTTAAAATATCCGATTAGCCAAGATTAAGAAGTTTGATTAGCTGTTGGCTAAGGTGTAGGAAAATAGCTACTTCCATATATTAATGCTAAGATTCTAAACTCTATGTAGAGCAATTGAATAATATTTATTAAAATTTAAGAATGCACATACCTTGTGTAGTATAGATAAGTTTAGATAAGTTGTGATGTATGTACATAATGGAATATTATAGAGCAATAAGAATGAATTACAATTCACACAACATGAATGACTCACAAACATAATGTTAAGTGAAAGAGCCAAACACAAAAATATACGTTCAAAAATAGACAAAATTGTGGTGTTAGAAGTCAGGGTAGTATTACTCTTGGAGAGCTCACTGAATGGAGACATGAGGGGCTTTTGGAGGCTTATAATCTTTTTTTTAAAATTTTTAAATCTCTGTGTTAGATGGGATATTGGGAAAATTCATCAAGCTATGAACTTAAGAATTATGTACTGTTCTGAGTGTATGCTATACTTCAATACACATTTTTATATAAATAAAAATAGTGTGCATACATGCAGTCACACTTGAAAAATGCACATAACTTTTAGCAGTTTAATCCTAGGCATATAATATATATTTACACACACTCTTGCATATGTGGGGGTTAAAAATAGCACAAAGGTATTCATTGCTGTGTTTGTAAGCACAAACGTTCTTATAAAAACCTAATTACCCATAAGTAGGTAACTGGTAAAATAATTGATACAGTCATATAGTGAATTAGTAGCAGCTCTTAAAAGGAGTAAGGCAGTTCTATATGAAGTAATTTAGTGAAGTCTCTAAGGTATAGTAAATGAAAAGACCAAAGTGCATGAACAGTACGTGTAGTATGCTACTATTTGTGTATGAGTGTGTTTTATCTCGAAGGGCATATATTTGCAAGCATATAGAATATATTTGGAAAGATGAGAATATGTCCTAACACTGGCAGCCTCTGAGGAGTGGAACTTAGTGTCCAGAAGGCACAATTGGGTGATACTTTCTATACTAATTTGTGACTTCATTTTTTAAAAAATTGTGATAAAATTCATATACCAAAACTTACCTTAAACATTTTGAAGGGTACAGTTCAGTAGTGTTAAGTACATTCATATTGTACAACCAGTCTCCATGGCCATTAAACGAGTACTTATTACTTCCCCCTACCCTCGGCAGTCACCATTCTACTTTCTGATTCTATAAATTGGACTACTCTAGACAGCTCATGCAAGTGGAATCGTATAGTATTTGTTTTTCTGTAACTGATTTGTTTCACTTAGCACAGTGTTCTCAAGGTCCATCCTGTTTTGTGACTTGAATTCTGTACTTTGTTCATTCATTACCCATTTTCAAAAGAGCATTAAAGTAAAAAGATATGACAATATTCAGAGCTGGTTAATTACATGGTAAAAAGTTGATGGCTGGTATGTCTTTTTAATTTCAACCAATATTAAATGCCAGTTTGGGCAGTAAAATAATTTTATGCCAAAATGCCATTTGAAGCCTGGTTTATGACATATTTCTCCTATTGTCATCTATGGGTACCCCCAAAATGCAGGCTCAAGTCCCCAGCCTCTTGACTTTGCTCAGCAGTTTCCCCCCTTGGCTTACTGTCCAACTTTGGCCTGCTCTTCCAAATCTATCTCTTTACCCCAGGAACAAGCTGCTTCTATGCCAACGGCGTGGCTTCCTCCTCGCAGATTTTCCTCACATCTCTGACCTGGATAAAAGTAGGTTTTTCATTCTGCTAGCTTTTTAGTGCTCCTTTGAGATCATTATTCTGGAGCCCTCTGCAATAATATTGTTTCTCATGGATTGAAATTCATTGTTTCCAAGAAGCTGAAATGACTCTGAAGCTTATGGGAGGATTGGGTATCATTAACTGGCTCAGAGGGCGACAGGCTGTAGGTGGAAGATATATGACTTGCTTTTGAAAATAGTTGTGTGAGATTCTGGCCTACAAAAACAGCTGGAGTTATGAGCTAGAAATGGGGACTTAAAAAATAGGGGTGTGTGTGCGCGTGTGCACGCATGTGTGTATTGAAAATACAGAAAAATAAGATAATGTTACCCATAAAACAGACCATCATTCTTAACACTTTAAGTGAATTAACTTCTGTTTTTTTCCTCTGCTTGTATGTGTATACAAGTATTTTTATAGCCAGGGTAGTGGCTCATGCCTGTAATCCCAGCACTTCGGGAGGCTGAGGCCAGTGGATCACTTAAGGCCAGGAGTGCAAGACCAGCTTGGCCAATGGTGAAACCCCATCTCTACTAAAATTACACAATTAGAGCTGGGCATGGTGGCATGTGCCTGTAGTCCCAGCTAGTCGGGAGGCTGAAGAACAAGAATCACTTGAACCCTGGAGGCAGAAGTTGCAGTGAGCCAAGATTGCGCCACTGAACTGCCTGGGTCACAGAGTAAGGCTCTGCTAAAAAAAAAAAAAGTTATACACACACACACACACACACACACACACTTTAAAATGTAGAAATTATATTTTGTATTCACCTTTTTCCCTCTCTGTGAATGAAGAAGTCCAAGGCCAGTCACATAGTTACTTCTGTTAAGGGCCCCAAAGGAGGTCATGAATTAATTTGTGGGACTTGTTGAAATTTCACAGGGTGAAGTCCTACACAGATGTAGAAGAAAATGTAGCAAGAATAGGATTTTGTAAACTTGCCTAAACTTTCCTAAAACTTTCAGGATTCAAGACTCAGAAATCATAATCCAAGAGGTAGGAGAATTAAGAGTTCAATGTCAAACTAAGAAGAGCAGAGCAAATTCCAAGAAAAAAGCAAGAAAAATATTGTTTGGTGTTTTGAAGAGGTAGAGCTCGATGAAGACTAAGCCTTGAGATACTAAATTGAGGGCATAATGGCAGGCACATCCTTGTAATCCCAGCGCTTTGGGAGGTCTAGGTGGGAGGATGCCTGGAGCCCAGGAGTTTGAGGCTGCAGTGAGTTATGAGCCACTGCACTCCAGCTTGGGCGAGAGTGAGACCTTGTCTCAAAACAGCAACAAGATACAAAATTAAGAAACTGTTACTTGAATATATACTTGAATATATATTCTGTCCAGCAGTGATGGAATAACAAGCAATGGATTTACCTTGCTATTTCAAGCAACTAGAAAACTGGACAATAGGCCGGGCACAGTGGCTTGCTCCTGTAATCCCAGCACTTTGGGAGGCCGGGGTGGGCAGATCACGCGGTCAAGAGATCGAGACCATCCTGGCCAACATGGTGAAACCCTGTCTCTACTAAAAACTACAAAAATTAGCTGGGCGTGGTGGCGTGTGCCTGTAGTCCCAGCTACTCGGGAGGCTGAGGCAGGAGAATTGCTTGAACCCAGGAGGTGGAAATTGCAGTGAGCTGAGGTTGCGCCACTGCACTCCACCCTGGCGCCTGGCGACAGAGCAAGACTCTGTCTCAAAAAAAGAAAAGAAAACTGGACAATATATGAAATAGCAATTTGTAGGCACTGGGTAACAGGCAACACAAGACTGTGGTCACTGAAAGGTGGGAAACAAGCCTGCTGAGTTCTGTGGTTGCTCCAATTTATTATCTGGAGGTAGTTTTCAGGCTGCAGAGCAGGGATGGGGAACCCAAATTAAAGCCTGGTGTCTTCCTGAATTGAGAGGACAAGATGGGCATTGGCGGGGAGGGAAGATTGTCATAATTTGTGGAGCAGAGTACCAGAGATGTGGGAGTTGTACACAGGACTCCAGAGGCAGGGGGAGGAGTCTCCTGAAGTCAGGTTGAGTCCTGACCTATACATGCATGAGAGGAAAGCACCTGAGGCCAGCCAGAGAAGGAACCCCACTGGAAAGGAGCAGGCCAGACGATGCCTGGAACTCACACAGAGTCAGGAATAGTCTGTGTTGCCATTAGCCAGAGTATATACGAGGGCATCAAAAGGGCATGGCCTTTTGTAATGAGGCTAAATTAGCCCTAAGTTAAAGGGTACTCTGGACCTACTCTAACAATGAAAAAGCAAGTCTTGGAAGATCTAACCGATTTAAAGAATCTTACCTGTGTGTGAGAGCAAAGTCCAGTGCTATTTAAAGGAATATACAAAATCTAAAACACAAAACTCACAATGTTAGGCATTCAGTACAATGACCAGGCATGCAAAAAATCAGGAAAATATGGTACAATCAGGAGAAAAATCAGCTAGATCCAGAAATGACAGAGATGATGGAATTAACAAAGACATGAAAACAGCAATTACAAATACGTTCTTGGTCCAAAAAAGTAGAGGAAATGGTTAACATAATGGGAAGAGAACTAGAAGATATATTTTAAAAAGACCCAACAGAACATCTAGAGTTGGAAATAAATTTTAAAGTACAATGATGGCATTAACAGTAGCGGAGGCATTGCACATCAGTGAACTTCAAGACAGCAAATGAAACTGTCCAAAGTGAGAACTGAAAGAAAAATGGAAAAATTGATAGAGCATCAATGACTATAACAAGGACAATTGTTAGAGATAGAAACAGTCTGACATATATGTAACTGGAGCCCCAGAAAAGAGGGAAAGGGGAGAACCGGAAAAAGATTGTAAAAAATAATGACCAGAAAATTTCCAAATTTGATAAACTATAAGCCCACATATTTAAGAATCCCAAGGAGAATAACCATAAAGGTAACCTCACCAAGGCACATCATCATCACATTGTTGGCAACCAATAATAAAGAGAAAATCTTGAAAGCAGGCAGAGAAAAAAATACACATCAGGTATGGAGGAATAGAGATAAGAATAACAGCAGACTTCTCGTCAGAAATTTAGCAAATCAAAATACAATGGAGAGACCTATTTAATTTTTTTTTTTTTTTTTTTTTTTTTTGTCCAAGACAGAGTCATTCTTGCCCAGGCTGGAGTGCAGTGGTGTGATCTCGGTTCACTGCAACCTCCATCTCCTAGGTTCAAGCGATTCTCCTGCCTCAGCCTCCCAAGTAGGTGAGATTACAGGTGCATGCCACCACACCTGGCTAATATTTTTGTATTTTTAGTATAGACAGGGTTTCACTATGTTGGCCAGGCTGGTCTCAAACTCCTATCCTGAAGCAGCCCGCCCACCTCAGCCTCTCAAAGTGCTGAGATTACAGGCATGAGCCACAGCGCCCAGCCAGATTTCATATTTTTAACGGTGAAAAAAAAAATCAAAACAATATTATATGACAGATGCAAATTCTGTAAAATTTAAATTTTAGTGTTTCTAAATACATTTTTACAGGAACACAGTCACACCTATCAATTTCTGTATTATCTAAGGCTGCTTTTCCACTACAAGGGAAGAGACAGGTATTTGTGACAAAGACCATATAGCCCGGAATGCTGAAAGTTTCCAGAAAAAGTTTCTTACTCCTACTTTCTTCCAGTGTCTCTTGAACTTTAATGTCCATAAACACCACCTAGACAACTAGTTACAATTCAATTCCGTTTCAGTGGATCTGGGCTGAGGCCTAAAATCCTGCACTGTTAATAAGCACCAGGTGATGCCATGGCTGCTGGTCCACGGATCACACTTTTGAGTAGTGAGGATCAACTCCAGTGTGTCTCTACATGTCGACCGGAACCAGCAGCAGCAGTACCTGGGGATGTGTTAGGAATGCAGATACTCAGGCACACCTAGACCTGCTGAACTGAAAATCTGAGTGGGGCCCAGAAAGCTGCGTTTTATAGCTATCAGCCAACACAGTGGTGGCTCATGCCTGTAATCCCAGCACTTTGGGAGGCCAAGGCAAGTAGATCACCTGAGGTCAAGAGTTTGAGACCAGCCTGGCCAATATGGTGAAACACCATCTCTACTAAAAATATTTTTTAAATTAGCCAGGTGTGGTGTCGCATGCCTATAATCCCAGCTACTCAAAGGCTAAGGTGGAAGAATGGCTTGAACCCAGGAGGCGGAGGATGCAGTGAGTCAAGATCATGCCGTGAGTCACGATCATGCCGTGAGTCAAGATCATGCCACGGCACTCCAGCCTGGGAAACAGAGTGAGACTCCATCTCAGTCAGTCAACCAACCAAATATATTAAGCTATCCAGGCGATTCTGATGCAGGCTTGAATTTGAACACCATCTCTCCTGCAGGTCAAGACTCAGAGATTTAAGGTAAGACTAAGAAAATTCAGTGTCAGCATGAGCACACTTTCACAAATGCTGAAAAGGCTAGAACTTCCTTAAACATTCCACCTGCAACTCAGCTAACATGAAGCAGGTGGTAGTTTAACAGATAAGTTTCATATTTATACAAATGTTTAATGCTGCTTCACAGAAAAATTTGTCAATCTGGCCAAGAAGGAATAGTTGTAATGAGCACAACATTACAAAAAGAATGACACAGTTAAAAATAAAAAGACAGAAAAGACATGGGGCATCATCTGAAGTCATCCTTCACCATTAACTGTTTTTAACTGTGCTTAAAAGGGAATTTCCGTAGTCCATCTCTATATGGTCTCCTGATGTGGGGCCAGCTTTGCAAAGTGGTAAGTTGCACTGTCTTTTTTTTTTGAGATGGAGTTTCACTCTTGTTGCCCAGGCTGGAGTGCAATGCCATGATCTCAGCTCACTGCAACCTCCGCCTCCTGGATTCTAGTGATTCTCCTGCCTCAGCCTCCCGAGTAGCTGCGATCACAGACATGAGCCACCACACCCGGCTAATTTTGTGTTTTTAGAAGAGACGAGGTTTCATCATTTTGGTCAGGCTCGTCTCGAACTCCTGACTTCAGGTGATCCACCCCCGCCTCTGCCTCCCAAAGTGCTGGGATTACAGGTGTGAGCCACTGTGCCCTGCCTGCACTGTTGTCTTTAAACTTTTCAAAGCCAGCTAGGCAGGGATAGACCTGTCACCGTACCCCAGAACAGGCACCAGAACACTCAGTGTAGCATGGATCATGATAGTAAAAAACAGGGAACAACCTGTTTTTGCAATGAATGGGAGAAAGGTAATTCCAGCAGGGCACATCCACATGCCAGATAAGCATGCATCATGAACACAAATGAAGCAAGCCAGGCATGGCATCGGTGCACCTGCAGTCACAGCTACTTGGGAAGCTAAAGCAGGAGGATTGCTTGAGCCCAGGAGTTCGAGGCTGTAGTGGGCTCTGATCACACTGCTGTACTCCAGCCTGCGGGACAGAGCATGATCCCGTTTCAAAACCAAAACAAACAAAAAAAAAACCAGATCAGAATGAACCCAGATGATATACTATTGACTACACAAAGAACTCTATGAACAGTATGATCCCATTTAAATCTGTCAAAGTATTTTTTAAAAACCTATATGCTTATACATTTTCTTTTAAAAGCATGCACAGAACTGTCACTTTGGAGGAGAGGAACTGATGGAAGAGAAGACAATATACTTTTTATTTTATATCTTTCTGTATGATTTGATTCTTCTATTTTTCCTACAGTCGACAAGTTATTTGTTCAGCACCTGCTGTGCATTGTATTATGAGGATACAGCAGCCCACCTGGAGCTGACATTCTAATGGGGAAAGAAAATAAGTGTACTTTTAAAAATTCTTAATTTTTTCTTTTTTTGAGACAGATTCTCACTCTGTTGCCCAGGCTAGAGTGCAGTGGCTCACTTTTGGCTCACTTCAACCTCTGCTTCCCAGGTTTAAAGGATTCTCATGTCTCAGACTCCTGAATAGTCGGGATTATACGCATGCATCACCATGCCCAGCCAATTTTTTTTTTTTTTTTTTTTTTTTTAAAGCAAAGACAAGGTTTTGCCAGGTTGACCAGACTGGTCTGGAGCTCCTGGCCTTAAGTGATCCACCTACCTCAGACTTCCAAAATGCTGGGATTACCGGTGTGAACCACCATACCCAGCCCAAAATAAGTAGATTTCAGAGTGTGTTTAGACCATGCCATATCTGTGGTCTAACCACACTTGACGTGTGGTCCACTGGACACTGACAATCCACACTTTGTGACCAGTTGGTGATAATATGAGGAGGCAGCACCATAATGGAGATCAACTGTGGCACCAAGTGTGCCGTTCAACTCAGCTCACATTTTTTTTCTTACAAGGCTTTCTTAATGCAGGAAGCAGAAGGCACTGGTTTCCATCCTGGCACAAATGCCTTAGCCTGTCATGTTGGCCAGGCTGGTCTCAAACTCTTGGCCTCAAGTGATCTGCCTGCTTTGGCCTCGAAAGTGCTGGGATTTCAGGCCTGACTGCCATCTGCTCATTTATAAAGCCCTCTGTGATTCACTTGCAACCAAGATTGAGAATCCCTGGCACAGAGTGCCTCCCCGAGTCCAGGAATGATCTGCAGCACCTGCTTCCCTTCCAGGTGTGTCTATGTCTCCCTGTGGCTCTTTCTGTGAGACGCTGCATTTTCAAGTTCTGCTTTTATTTGTGTCACCTGAGCATGTTCCCACAGTCACCTTGACCGTGCTGCTGGCTGCATATTTATCCCTTTTGTATCTTCCGTCCTGGGTCCTCTCCCACCTCTTCTGGGGTCAGTCGTTTCTTGCCTGACATTGTGCTGCTTCCTCTCCTGGCACCAAAGAATGAGGCAGCCAGTGCAGAGTGGGGCTGTAGTCATCATCATCACCGAACTGTTGTGAACCAGGAAAGAGAGATGATCTGTTTCAACGCAGCACAGTGCCCGAGCACCCTTGAGAAATGTTGCCTGTTGTTTTCATTGTTGATGTTCTGGTGATTGTTGATGCTGGGTGGATTCTTCCTGGGATTGGGCAGATACCCAGCTGTCCTGTCCCTTGGTGTCCTTATCAGGGTCCTTCCCTAAGTCTGCAGCTAAGGCATCTGCCAGGGTTGGGGTCTCATCTGAAGACTCAGCTGGGGAAGGGCCCACTTCGAAGCCTACCTGGTTGGTGGCAGAACTAGGTTCCCCAATTGTTCGAATGTTGAAATACTTCCTTATTACTGTGGAAATAGCCAGTGCCCCAGGTACGTTTTACAGTGAACTCTTGGGAGCTCTCTGTGATCTGGGCACTAAAGGGTTAATTCCTGGCACTATAGGGGGCCCTGGGCCTCTTGTCTGTTGGATGATGCCCTTGTCAAACTGGTTATCTATTTTTAATACCACTTCTTGCAGTGCTTGGGAACCAGGGGGCTACGCCCTTTCCCTCCTGCAGTTCCTTGCATCCTGATCCTGGGGAAGTGAGCTTAACACAGCAGAGATATTGTTATCTGGGCTGGGTTTTACCCATCGCTGCTGGTACAGGATGCTGGCTCCGGCCTAGTGCCCTCAGTGGATGGAGCTCTCTGCACAGCTGCAAAGCACCGTTCCTGCCCCTCAGCCAGATAGCCTGTTTATGGCCTCTGCAGAGCTGGTCTACTTTCTGAGCATCCTGGCTGTATGGTGCTCTGCCGTCTCCTCCCTGAAGTGGCCAGTTTTTCTTGCCCTTGGTTTTAGCATCTGGCTTATATAACTCCCCTCCCCTCCTTTGTCTCTTTTTTTGCCAGGGGTCATGGGCATCAGCCGTCCAGGGAAGGAAGCAAAGCAAATGGAGAATGGAATGCTGGTGACGGACAGTGCGGGGAAGCAACTACAGAGGTAAGTGAGGGGAGGTGGCGTGACTCACACAGGCCTCATGATTTCACCATCTGCCCCATGCTTCTGACAGTCGAGTTCCCTACATGGTGTGGGTCTTTGCTCTGGTCACTTGGGGGGGCCTGGAAGGTTCAATCTTTGTGGAGCAGCATTCAATATAAAACTATCTTAAGGCCAGGAATGGAGGCTTATGCTTGTAATCTCAGCACTTTGGGAGGTTGTGGCAGGAGGATCACTTGAGGCCAGGAGTTGGAGACCACTATGGGCAACATAGCAAGACCCCATCTCTACAAAAAGGAAGTATCCTCGTGTTTGATTATAGAGGGCTTCCTTAGATCCCTGGGGATTTATAGCATATGCAGTATGTTAACCATGCTAGTTTTTAAAAAGTGGCTAAGTCGACTGGGCATGGTGGCTCACACCTGTAATCCCAGCACTTTCAGAGGCTGAGGCGGGTGGATCACCTGAGGACAGGAGTTCAAGACCAGTCCGGCCAACATGGTGAAACCCTGTCTCTACTAAAGATAGAAAAATTAGCCAAGCATGGTGGCAGGTGCCTGTAAATTCTACTCGGAAGACTGAGGTATGAGAATCATTCGAACCCAGGAGGCAGAGGTTGCAATGAGCTGACATTGTGCCATGGCACTCTAGCCTGGACAACAAAAACAAAAAAACAGCAAAAAAACAACAGCAAACATTGACAAAGTCAGAGCCTAAACATACCGGACCTTAGGGATTTGAGAAAGGATGGTGGACCTGCAGTTGCTGTAGGGGTCAGAAGAGGGCAAAGACGATGTGGCTTAGCATTGTGCCTTGGTACACGTCACTTTTGCCATTGTTATCATCTTACACAGCCTGCATTCTAGTGGGAGATTCCAGAAGTGCATGAGCGCAGAAGGATGTAAGATTTTCGTCTGAGGTGCTAGCTTGGATTTGTGAAGCCCTAGGTCATGAAGCAGGAAACCCCAGCTCCCCACCTGAATTCTAGATTTCATCCAGGGTTGGTTCTGATTCTTCCCTCTGCTGCTCCCTGAAAACCCACATTTAGTTTTGGATTTGAGGGCCATTTCCACCTCACTTGGCCTTAACCAAAGACCTTTGCACAGATCTCATGGGCAAGGAAAGTTACCCACCCCCAGGCCCTAGATCAAAGAGGGGAGGTGCTGGAGGTTTATTTGGCCTTCAGGAAGTGTTTTCAGGGGACAGTTTTGGGGGTGCAGTGATGCATCACATTGGACTCTTGACCTCAGGTAGCTTGTCATCTTGTTCAGGAGATAAGTAAGTAGAGGAAGGCATAGAAAGTTCCACGGCAAAAAGCCACATCTGTGTTTTGCATGGTCTCCATAATTTTTTTTTTGTTTTTTCTTTTGAGATGGAGTCTCCCTCTGTTGCACAGGCTGGAGTTCAGTGTGCAGTGGCACCAACTCAGCCGCTGAACACAAAACTGTGGGCAACGCAGTCTGTTCTCTCCGGGGTCTGCATAAAGATAATGACCACTGATGTACAGAAAGTCCTTTTTTTTTCTCTCTTTTGAGACAGGGTCTCACTCTGTCGCTGAGGCTGGAGTGCAGTGACACAATCATGGCTCACTGCAACTTCTGCCTCCTGGATTCAAGCAATTCTTCTGCCTCAACCTCCCTAGTAGTTGGGACTACAGGTGCCTGCCACCATGCCTGCCTAATTTTTGTATTTTTAGTGGACAGGGTTTCACTGTGTTGGTCAGGCTGTTCTTGAACTCCTGGCCACCACTGACCTGCCTGCCTTGGCCTCCCAGAGTGCTAGGTTTACAGGTGTGAGCCATAACACCCAGCCAAAAAGTGCTTTCTGAGTAACATGCTTGCATGAAGGAGCAGCCAGGGCAAGATCCCACCCCAATCCCCACCACCTTTGTAAAACAAGAAAATTGAACGAACTAGGTACTTTGCCTTATTTTTTCATCATGTTTCGTATTTCAGAACTTTTTCATGTTTGAAAGATGATGTAAGACGTGTGTGCCTTTCTATTTTATTTGAGATCAATTAGAATTGATCTTAAAAAAAAAAAGCACGCAGTTTTTGCATATCAGTGGTCATGGGGTTTTTGCAGACCCCCAGAGATCATCACAGATTGTGCTTTCCACAGGCCTCATTCCTGCCTGAGACATTCCCTTTTTCTGGGGATCTATAACCCTGGGGAATGACATGGCGGTGGGGGTTGCACATGTGCATATATATGTTTACATGTGTGCCTGTGTGGTTGACATCCCTGTGCTTTACTTCTCTAGACAGCTTAGCAGCTCCTCCTCCTATAGGGGGACATCAGCAGGCACCACAACAGCACCGCAGAGCTGCAGAAAGGCGAAGCCAAGAAGGAGGAGACTTGGAGGCTGATAAGGCACAGACGGGCAGGTGAGATTTGCTCCTTCAGTGATGATGGTGGCTGCAGCTTACAGAGCACCCACTGTGCAAAGTGCCTTGTCTACAATACACTTGTAAAGGTACTATTTACTTCATCAGAAACTGAGGACAGAGAGGTTTAGTGACTTACCCAGCGTCACTGCTGGTAAGTGACAGAACTGAGATTTGAACCCTAGCAGACTCCAGGGTTGGTGCTTGTAGTCTCTGCTCTACTGACTGCCACTCATTAGCTAAAGGTGACCTGAATGCTTTAAATCAGGGCTTTCTGCAATGTGGGATTCAGTTGTGCTTGAAATGGTTTCAGGTTGTGTGCAGACACATTCAATGACAGACGAATGTTTATTTCTTCTTTTTTGAGACAGAGTCTCTGTCACCAAGTCTGGAGTGCAGTGGTGTGATCTTGGCTCAGTACAACCTCCACCTCCCAGGTTTAAGCAATTTTCCTGCCTCAGCCTCCCATGTAGCTTGGATTACAGACACTCGCTACCACGCCTAGCTAATTTTTGTCTTTTTAGTAGAGATAGGATTTCACCATGTTGGCCAGGCTGGTCTTGAACTCCTGGGCTCATCTTCCCTCCTCGGCCTCCCAAAATGCTGGGATTACAGGTGTCAGCCATTGCACCTGGGCTCCTTTTCATTTCTCATTTAGTCCTTATGATTATGTCCCTGAGAAAGTCTCAGTTGGGTCCTAGCCTGCTTTCGGTACCTAACAAACAGCCGCTAGCCTCTCTTTGTAAAAAGGAGAGCGGGTTTCAAGCTCCTGTTTTATTTTTTTAAAAGATCATCTATTTTGGGCAAGTGTTAATAATTCTCCATTTATGGTAGTGATCCAAAGTTTATTTTTAAAAATAAATGTGATTAAAAAAAAATAGGGAATGGGATTTTTAACATAGGTAAAAAATAAGCATACAGATAAAAAAGACCCATGAAAAGTGGTAGCAGGGGAGTGAGACTGGGACGCTTTCTTTTAGATCCACTCTATTGTCATAATTAAATGAACTAGAGGAGCAAGATCAAACAAACTCAAAAGCTAGCAGAAGACAAATAGTTAACTAAGTTCAGAGCAGAACTGAAGGAGATACAGACACACAAAACCCTTCAAAAAAAATCAATCCAGGAGGTGGTTTTTTGAAAAGATCAACAAAATAGACCACTAGTCAGACTAATAGAAAAGAGAGAAGAATAGATGCAATAAAAAGTGATAAAGGGGATATCACCACTGATCCCACAGAAATACAAACTACCATCAGAGATTACTACCAACACCTTGCAAATAAACCAGTAAAATCTAGATGATGATGTGGATAAATTCCTGGACACGTACACCCCCCAAGACTAAACCAGGAAGAAGTTAAATCCCTGAATAGACCAATAACAAGGTCTGAAATTGAGGCAGCAGTTAATAGCCTACCAAACAAAAGTCCAGGACCAGACGGGTTGATAGCCAGATTTACCATAGGTAAAAAGAGGAGCTGGTACCATTCCTTCTAAAGCTATTCAAAACAATACAAAAAGAGGGAATCCTACCTAACTCATTTTATGAAACCGACATCATCCTGATACCAAAACCTAGCAGAGACACAACTAAAAAAGGAAATTTCAGGCCTATATCCATGATGAACATTAATGGGAAAATCCTCAATAAAATATTGGCAAACTGAATCCAACAGCACATCAAGAAGCTCCATCATATTCCAAGTCAGCTTCA
>CAUYLG010043543.1:0-18443 GCA_963573385.1 Cacajao melanocephalus
CAGGGACACAGGGAGGGGAGCATCAGACACTAGGGCCTGGTAGGTGGGGGGCTGGGGAGGGAGAGCAGGGGGTGGAGGGCTACGGGAGGGAGAGCAGGGGGTGGGGAGCCTGGGGAGGGAGAGCAGGGGGTGGGGTCTAGGGGAGGGAGAGCAGGGGGTGGGGGGGCTAGGGGAGGGAGAGCGGGGGGTGAGGGGCTAGGGGAGGGAGAGCAAGGTTGGGGACTAGGGGAGGGAGAGCAGGGTTGGGGGGCCAGGGGAGGAAGAGCAGGGGGTGGGGGGATTGTGGAGGGAGAGCATTAGGAGAATTAGCTAATGTAGATGACAGGGTGATGGATGCAGCAAACCACCCTGGCACGTGTGTACGTGTGTAACAATCCTGCACGCTCTGCACAGGGACCCCAGAACTTAAAGTGGAATAAAAAACAATAATAATACAACTAAAAAAATAAAAAATGAAAACGCATCTCCTCTTATTCTGAAGGCACTCACGATGAGCAGAGTCCCCGGCCCTGTGTCTGCTCCATATTTTAATTTTGTCTGGAGTTCGTTTTTCCTGGTGTTTCCTGATGCCAAATTCAACAGCTTATCTGCCCATTCTTTGAGCTCTCCTCTTTGCACAAAGCACGTTCGCCCCGGTATAATCTGCAGGCGCGGCCAGAGACCTCCTCAATTAGAGTCTGATAAATATTCGCAGGCAACCTTCTGGCCTCCCGGTACCTGAGGCGTCTTACTAGAGACTAGCACTGCACAGATCTTGCTTGCATTGATTAAAAACGACGGCTAATAACATCAAGAGTACGCTTGCAGCCTTGAACGCTGTGCGCCTGATCTGTCTTCAAGACCTCATTAATCTTCGGGTGTCCTCGTGGCCCCGTGCCGGGTTACCTTTAAAAGGACAGGGCTTGATGAAGGCAGACGTAGCTTCTTTCGGCGGTAAGGCTGCCAATGGTGCCCTGGGACACGCGGACGCAGATGGTTTATCTTCGGTGTCCCTTTGATAAAGATAAAGTGGAATTTGGGATTTATTGCTGTCCTGAAGCCAGAGCCGATGCCATAGAAATCAAATGCTTTTTAGAAAGTGGTCTTTTAGTGATCGGATTAGTCAGCCTGTGGCCGTAGCTAATGGTGGTCCATGAAAATCCATCCCTCCTTCTCCTCGCACTCTGAGAACAAAGTCAGATTCTTCCAACTTTTGGTTGCAGTCGGTTAAGTGGCTGAGTTTCAGGTAGCGGGAATGACAGTAGCCCCTTCTGGATTTGAGCCTCAGGATGGAATCTCCCATGCTAGCTCCTGCTGGCCAGCAGGAACCCTAGAAGACCCAGGAACCCAGGAAGAAAATGAGACGGACACACGGGCGTCCGGAGCAGCCTGGGTCCCTGAATGACTGTGTGGAGCAGAGCATCGGGTACTATGGACAGCTCCCTTGGGGCTGAGAAACAGAGGGAAATAAACTTCTGACTGTACCTGGGTCTTTTTACATTTTATTTATTTTTATTTAGAGACAGGATCTCACCTTGTCACCCAGGAAAAAAATAACACGGACATACGGGTGTCCAGAGCAGCCTGGGTCCCTGAATGACTGTGTGGAGCAGAGCATCATGTACTATGGACAGCTCCCTTGGGGCTGAGAAACAGAGGGAAATAAACTTCTTATTGTACCTGGGTCTTTTTACATTTTATTTATTTTTATTTAGAGACAGGATCTCACCTTGTCACCCAGAAAAAAAATAAGATGGACACACGGGCATCTGGAGCAGCCTGGGTCCCTGAATGACTGAGTGGAGCAGAGCATCGGGTACTATGGACAGCTCCCTTGGGGCTGAGAAACAGAGGGAAATAAACTTCTTGTTGTACCTGGGTCTTTTTACATTTTATTTATTTTTATTTAGAGACAGGATCTCAGCTGGTCACCCAGGAAAAAAAATAAGATTGACACACGGGCGTCCGGAGCAGCCTGGGTCCCTGAATGATTGTGTGGAGCAGAGCTTTGCGTCCTCAGTATGGACAGCTCCCTTGGGAATGAAACAGAGGGAAATAAACTTACCATAGTAGCTGGGTCTTTTTACATTTTCTTTATTTTTATTTATTCACACAGGGTCTCACCCTGGCAACCACGCTGCAGTGCAGTGGCGCCATCATGGCTCACTG
Organism: Cacajao melanocephalus; assembly: GCA_963573385.1. Classification (NCBI taxonomy): domain Eukaryota; kingdom Metazoa; phylum Chordata; class Mammalia; order Primates; family Pitheciidae; genus Cacajao; species Cacajao melanocephalus. The sequence goes on from CAUYLG010043543.1 coordinate 2,149, forward strand.
CAGCCTTGACCTCCTGGGCTCAAAGGATCCTCTTGTCTCAGCCTCCCAAGTAGCTGGGATCACAGGTGCATGCCACCATGCCCAGTTAACTTTCTAACATTTTTTTGGAGAGATGGAGTCTCACTATATTGCCCAGGCTGGCCTTGAACTCGTGGGCTGAAGCCATCCTTCTGTTTCAGCGTCCCAAAGTGCTGAGATGACAGGCATGAACTGTTGCACCCAGCCACATTCTGGGTCTCTTTTTTTATCCATCACTCTGTCGCCCAGGCTGGAGCACAGTGGTGTGACCTCAGCTCACCGTAACCTCCGCCTCCAGGGTTCAAGCGATCCTCCTGCCTCAGCCTCCGGAGTAGCTGGGATGACAGCTCATTTTTGTATTTTTAGTAGAGACGGGGTTTCGCCATGTTGGCCAGGCTGGTCTCGAACTCCTGACCTCAGGTGATTTGCTCACCTCGGCCTCCCAAAGTGCTGGGATGACAGACGTGAGCCACCGTGTCCAGTCTATTTGTTCCCGTAGCCCAGAATTAACGTAAGTAACAAGCCCCACTCTTGTGACCTGTGGGAATGGAATCAGAGGTCTTTCAACTCAAGGACTTTCAGTATCTGAGGTGGAGACACGTTTTTCTGTCTGCACCCACCGATATGGTGGCGTCTCAGCCAGCTGTGGGTGTAAGTGGGGAACGTCTTGCTGCAGAACACTTGTACGAGGAGTTTGGCGAGAGGAAGCTTCTGGAGGTGTGGAGCAGCGGCCGTACGGTAACCTTCCTCTGTGTTCCCTGTGGAGCCTGGTGTGGTGAAAGGCATCGGGGTGAGTGGGGTGTGTCAGGCTGAAGAGCAGCTACAACCGAACATTGACGAAAACAATGGGAAGCAAACTGGGTCCTGTGTGTAATCCCAGCACTTTGCGGGGGCCGGGGGTGAGGCTGGAGGATTGCTTCTGGGTAGGAGTTCTCCGCCAGCCGGGGCCACGTAGTGAGACCCCCATCTCTACAAAAAAACATCAGACTGACTTAGCTAGGCGTCGTGGCATGTGCTGGTAGCGCAGCTACTCAGGAGGCTGAGGCAGGAGGATTGAGGAACGTTTCTTTCATTCTGTGATGGCGTCATGGTGGTTTTACCCGTGAGTGAATACGCAGCACCCCATGGTCTCTCTGTAGGAATTTCCTCCAGCTGAAGCGGCGACTGGGCTCGCTTCTGAGAAAAAGAACAGCAGCCTGGGTGCCACGGTGAGATCCTTTCGCTAGAAAACATTTTATTATTTTATTTTATTTTATTTTTTGAGACGGAGTCTCGCTGTGTCACCCAGGCTGCAGGGCAGTGGCGCAGTCTCGGCTCACGGCAGCCTCCGCCTCCCGGGTTCAAGCGATCCTCCTGCCTCAGCCTCCCATGTAGCTGGGATCACAGGTGCCCGCCAGCACGCCCGGCTCATTTTTGTATTTTCAGTTGAGCCGCCGAGCCCGGCCCATTTCCCGTTCCTTTATGTGCACGCCCAGGAGCGAGACAGGTGGTGACTGCTAATGGCTCCGGGGATTCTCTGGGCTGCGATTAAAATGACCCAGAACTTGACGGTGGTGCATGTCCTCAAAGTTCCTGGATTTTTTTTTTTTTTTTTACTTTTGCAAGCAAATTATCTTCATGTGTTTCGAGAGTCGAATACTCTGTGTGGAGTTAAAAACAAAGAGAAAAAAAACAACGTGCAGACAATTAATTAAAAAGACTTAGGACGAAGAATAACTTCGAATGTCACAAAATCACAAATACGAAATTTTGTGAAACAAAATCACAAACACGAAAACGACAAATACAAATCTGTGAACAGATGAACACACAGGATTGCAGATTTCGGTAACATCAGAAGCCGGAACGTGCCCAGGGGACTCGTCATCGTCAGACACCTCGCTGGCTTCCAACGGGGGCCGGTGGTTGACGATTTAACCTCAGTCAATGCAGAGAGTTTAAGTAACAGCTTCATCATGGCGAGCGCTGACTTTTAGGTGATGTACTTTTCAGTTCCATTACAACGAAACACACTGATCCACAGACGCACACAGAGACACACACGCACACAGACACACACACAGACACACAGATACAAACACAGAGTCACCACGTGCCCACACAGAGACACAGACATACAGATACATACACAGACACAACACAGAGATCCACACAGACACACAGACACACACACACATTCATACACAGAGACACCACAGACCCACACGGATACACTGACACACACACACAGACACAGACACACAGATACAAACACAGAGTCACCACGGACCCACACAGATACACTGACACACACACACACAGACACGCACACACACACAGACACACACATACATACACAGAGACACCACAGACGCACACGGATACACAGACACAGACACACACAGTCACAGACACACACATAATACACAGAGACACCACAGACCCACACGGATACACAGACACAGACACACACAGTCACAGACACACACATAATACACAGAGACACCACAGACCCACACGGATACACAGACACACAGAGACACAGACACACAGAGACACAGACATACAGATACATACACAGAGACACACAGACCCACACAGATACACTGACACAGACACACACAGACACAGACACACAGATTCAAACACAGACTCACCACGGACCCACACAGACACACAGACATACAGATACATACACAGACACAACACAGAGATCCACACAGATACACAGACACAGACACACACATAATACACACAGACACCACAGACCCACACACATACACAGACACAGACACCACAGACTCACACAGATACACATACACACACAGACACAGAGATACACAAACACACAGATACACACACAGACACCACAGATACACAAAGACACAGAGACACAGAGAAATGCACAGATACAACAGACACACAGACACACGGACATATGCACAGACACACACAGAGACACAGATACACAGATACACACACACAACACAGACACACAGAGACACAGACACACACACAGACTCCACCGTCACACACAGGTACACAAACATACACATACACACACAGAGACACACAGATACACAGAGACACCACAGACCCACACAGATACACACACATATACCACAGACACAGACACACACAGATAGACAAACACACACACAGATACACAGACACACACAGACACACACAGGTACACAGACATGCAGATATACACACCGGACAGACACCAACAGACACACACGCTCAGCACACGGACACACACTGGGACAGGTGCAAGCCAGCACACCCGGCTAAGTTTTTGTATTTGTTTTGTTAAGTGAGAACATCCAGTGTTTGGTTTTCTGTTCTTGGGTCAGTTTGCTGAGAACGATGGTTTCCTGCTTCAGCCACGTCCCTACAAAGGAGACGAACTCATCCTTTTTCATGGCTGCATAGTATTCCACGGTGTCTGTGTGCCTCATTTTCCCTGTCCAGTCTCTCATGGATGGGCAGCTGGGTTGTTTCCAGGTCTTTGCTATTGTCAACAGCGCTGCGACATTCATGTCTACGTGTCGTTATAACGGGATGATTTATAATCCTTTGGGTATATACCGACTCATGGGATTTCTGGGTCAAATGGAATCTGTATTTCTAGGTGCGTTTGTCACTGCGTTTCTTAAGAGGTGAAGGCGGCCAGATCTGCTGGAAATGGGCGTCCGTTTGCAGCCGGACTCTCAGCGTGGACGGATGATACTCTGCGAATGGCTGGCGGCTCCCAGGAACGTGTGTTTCCAATCGAACCACGATGACACGGTGTCGTTGGCACTCATCAAGAATGAATTTCTTTCTTTCTTTTTTTCTGAGGCCACAAGTGGAGCTTGTCTACCTTCGGTTTCGTTCCCCAGCGGCCGAACAGGCCCACGTGTTGGGTCAGCGTGGTCACCGCAGGTGCCCCGCGTCCCGTGGCGGCTGGTTGGACCGAGGAGGTGACGGAGGAAAACGCCAGCGGAGGGGGTGGGGGGGGTTGGGGGGAAGGAGGGAACGGGACCCTGTGTGTGCAGAAGAGTGTGTTCCATTGTCTTCCGCTCACGGCAGAGCACCTGGCATTCACGGCTCTGATTCACGGGGCCCGGATGGCCGCCGACGGGAAGTCCATCATCTGCATGTTAAGATTTATGTCCCGCGTGCTGACGACTCGTGTCCACGTCGTCGTCGGGGGACGCGGTGACTCGCTTCCTCGACAGGCGTCCGACCCACCAGCTTCAAACGGCTTCCTTCCTCCCCTTCCATGCGCCTGTATTGTCCTTCTTCTTCTCTCCTCCTCCTCCGCTTTCTTCCTCTGCTCTGCGTTCCTTTCCTTGTTCCTTCCGTCCTTCTTTCCCTTTGTTTTCTCCGCGTCTTACTTCCTTCCCCCGTCATCCTTCCCCCGTCATTCCAGCTGCCTCCCTCCTTCCCTCCCTTCCTGCCTTTTTCTTCCTTCATTCATGCATTTTGCTCCCTCCGTCCTTTCTCCCTTCTTTTCCCTTCCCTCCCTCCTTCCTTACTTCCTCTTTCCTTCCTTCCCTCCTTCCTTCCCTCCTTCCTTCCTTCCTTTCTACCTTCCCTCCCTCCTTCCTTCCTTCCTTCCCTCCCTCCCTCCTTCCCTCCTTCCCTCCTTCCTTCCTTCCTTCCTACCTTCCCTCCCTCCTTCCTTCCTTCCTTCCTTCATTCCTTACTTCCGTCCTTACTTCCTTCCTTCCTTCCTTCCCTCCTTCCCTCCTTCCTTCCCTCTTTCTTTCCTTCCTTCCTTCCTTCTTTCCTTCCATCCTTCCCTCCTTCCTTCCTTCCCTCCCTCCTCCCTTCCTTCCTTCTCTCCTTCGTTCCTTCCTTTCTTTTTCTCTTCCTCTCTTTCTGTGCTTCTCTTTCTTTCTTTCTCTCCTTCTCCCTTTTTTTTCCTTCCTTCCTTCCTTTCCACCCGTAATTCCAGCACTTGGACGGGCTGAGCTCACGACTGGGAAACAGTTTAACAAGTTCTGCGAGAACGTCTGAGCCCTGTGGAGACCGTATCGTGCTGGCCACACGTGACCTTCTTCTGTGCAAGGTCTTTCTCGGTTCTGCTCCACGTGAGCAGAAGGAAATGCTTCGCAGTGGACGTGCGTCGCTGCACCAGGCGATAAAGGAAAAGCACACTTTATGGAGATCTGTGCGTTCTCGTGTGCATCCCTGCACGGGTCACAAACATTCGCCCAGGACGGCGGCCGCCACGTCCGTCCGTGAACAAAGGAAGAACGTGACACGGGGTGCACCTCGTGTTGCACGGGGTGGGGGTCCAGTGGAGGGAGAGCAGGGGGTGGGGGGGGATGGTGGACGCAGAGCACTGGGAGAGACACGTCACGTAGATGACGAGGAGATGGGTGCGTGAAACCACCATGGCCCGTGTGTGCCTACGTCACGTACCTGCAGGGGCTGCACACGGACCCCGGAACTTAAAGCAGGACGAATACATCAATCTAAATAAATAAATTAATAAATAAATAAATGAAATTTCAGTAAGAAGCAAAAATAAATAAATAAATAAATAAAGCAGAGAGACAGACGCAGAGCGCAGAGGACTCGCTGGTTGCACCAGGCACGTGTGTGCACACATCGGACGGAGCGTTCCCTGCGATTGGAGCCACGTGTGTTCCATGAAGCAGCGAATCGAGTCTGCAAGAAGAAAGGATCGTCACTTACGCTGCTCACGCATCACCGGGTCCCCAGGGGTGTCCTGATTCGGGAGGCGTAAAAGCGGCGGGCACCGTGCGTGAGCTCGGACGATGGCACCGTCTGCGAGCCGAGCCGAGGACGATGGATTGATTTGTCATGCATTGTACGTGGGACTCTTGCGTTGGGTTCTCTGAGGTGCCACCTGCCCAAAACCCTCACAGCAAGAGGTTAAATCAGTCGCACCTTCCTACAGCTCATTCAGTCCTTGGTGTTTCATGGCAGGAACAAAGGCTTTGGGGTGCCCTGGTGTTTTGTTTGATTGTATTTCAGGTTCTGGGGCGCATGTGCAGATCATGGAGGATTGTCACATACGTGGGTACCTGGGAATGTGGTCTGCTGCCTGCATCCCCCCGTCACCTGTATCTGGCGTTTCTCCCCATGATATCCCTCCCCAACCTCCCCACCCCCACTGTCCCCCCCACTGCCCCCCAACGGACCCCACTGTGTGACGCTCCCCTCCCTGTGTCCATGTGTTCTCATTGTCCAGCACCCGCATATCAGAGAGAACATGCGGTGTTTGATTTTCTGTTCTTGTGTCAGTTTGCTGAGAATCATGGTTTCCAGGTTCATCCCTGTCCCTGCAAAGGACACGAACTCATCCTTTTTGATACCTGCATACTATTCCATGGGGTGTACGTGCCACATTTTCCCTGTCCAGTCTATCAACGATGGGCATTTGGGTTGGTTCCAGGTCTCTAAAGACAATTATTATAAAACACAGTTGAAAAACAATTAGTATGATTTCCAACTTTGTGTGCTTTCCTGTGTCTAGATTATAGGGTGTCTTTTAGTTCTCTTTTAATTGTGTCTCAAAAACTGGTGTTTCAGGAATTAAAAAACCTAATATACCTCTGATTTAGGAAAACCTCAAGACTTCCATGGTGATGTTAGAATCACAGATGAAATCATCTTTCTGCTCCCTCACAAATACCCTATTTGTATTGTCATCCTCACACTTCCTCTGAACAAAAGATTTCTTCTGATCTTTTCGCCAGACAGATCTCTTCCAAAATGGCAAAAAGGACCGTGTAAAGCTTCATTTAACATAATTCTCCTTTTCAAGTTAAAGGAGCAACCAGGCCAGAGAATAACTCTTGACTTTTGACTGTGACTGTTTGTAGTATCCCAGTGAAGTCAGCTGCTTTTAAGGAAAAATTCCCCAGGAGTGTCCACAAGAAATATAGAGAAAAGGAAGAAAGTCTTGGAGGAATTTATGTAAGCATTTATGTCTGTTATGATCCTAGAATTTTTAAAAATTTAAAGTAAAACTGACTCTTTAGAATTACATTTTCAGAAACATCAAAGAAGGCATTTTTTCCAGTTATTGAAATAGTTTGTGTGAACTTTTCTGTCGTCTTTCATACTCGAATATCGGTTCTCCTTCCCTCACATTTGCTAGGTGTCTGGATAATGTTTTTCCTTCAAAATGCAGTACATTAAAAATGAAAATAATTACTATAAAAAGCCTTTTCTATGTTTCAGTAGGATTACAAGGTTTCCATCTCCATGGTTTCTATTTCAGTTTATCTTTTGAAATCAAATTAAACCTTTTTCTTTCTTTGAAATGCCAGCCTCCATTTCTGGTAATAGTTTCTGACAGTTCTAGTCTTTTACCAAACCTCTCGGTGAAAATGTGTTAGATGACTTCTTTGTTCCTCGTATTGTTATTTAAAAATGGAAAACAAAGACAAGACTACTTTTTATGAGAAAGTCTAGCAGAGCATTGGCATCTCCTAGTAATGAGATTATAATATCTTGCTTATCAATTTAATTAAATTTATGAGATCTAAGCATGTTTTCGGTTGTGCTGCAGAAGAAGAAATTCAATTATTACTATAATCACACTGAAAACTTAAAATGAATCCTTAAATATGAGTGATTATAATCAATTACAAGGCTTCTGTACATTCTTAGAAGGGATTACAAAATGCTTTTTTTAACATATTAAATTTTTTTTACAGCTATGCTCTCTACTTGTGAAAACATTGTATATGTCTAGTTCATTTTCTGAGTGAATAATATGTATACACACATACATAGGCATATATGCATGGTCACATTTAGTTGAGTTTACATACATTTCTTACACAATTAAGTGCAATTTTAATGAGTGTTACCTATATTAAAAAAATAAGTAGTGAATTATTTAAAAGTCACATTTTACTTTGCAATATAGTCAAGATTATGTAGAAAATCTGTACATTATTCTTATTTAGTGCTGATTTGGAGATAAGACATTTTGACACTTGGGGAATTTAGCTACTTTAAGGTAACCTAAATATTTTACCAATTTTTCTTTTTCTTCTGGCCTACACTTCTCTTCTTCCTGCCTAATTGGTACATGGTGGAACTACTACTGTGACATAGCTAGCAAGTCTTTTAGTAAAAGGAGCTGAGGGAATTCATAAATACAGAGATTGAATCATTAAGCCTGTAGTACTCAAATTCCTTTTGGTCTCTATATCTTTGAGTTTAAGAAAGTACAAAAACTTTCAGTTACTTCTGAGGACATTTTGAATTCTATTATGAATGCTAAAATATTTTTGATGAAAATTTTTCTAAATCAGTGGCTAAGTGCTTGCATAAGGCTTGCTCAGACATTCATAGAAAGAAACAGAGAACAGAGTTAAATTCTATAAAGTACCAGAAAAACTGCAAATTGAAGTCCAAAGAAGTTATACCTGAAGGAATTAAAATAGAAAATAAATTTTTCTTGCCTATGTGGGCTAACATTCCAAAGAAATTAAGGTTTCATGCTCTCAGTTTCTTATTTTTTGATGAATCAAAGCTGAGCGATTTGAGATGGCTGGGATGTTGTGAAGTTCTTTCAGCAGCTTTAGACTAGACTATCTTCCATTTGATTGCATGTAGCTTTTACAGAACTTCAGAAGAGAATCATTCTCTTCTGTCTGTCACGTTTTAAAAAGTCATAAACTGGAGCTATAAGATGATCATATCTATGGAGTGTAATGAACAGAATTGCTAGAATCTACTTTTTTGGGAGGGTCTACACACAACTTGGCTTTCCATGGGACTGCATTGTTTCACTGCTGATGAGGGCTCAAGGCCTGTAGCAGCTGGTTGTTAGGTATTCCTGGTGGACTTCTGTAAGCAACTGGGTCCACAAATGCAAACTGGTTGATACCAAGCAGCCTCTGTATTCTTTCATTGACAAAGGGGGAAGACTTATGGGGTGACAGGGAAGGGGGAAGAGTTCCTACACTGGAATGCAGAGTTACATTATGGACCCAGTTCCCGTTGCGCCTCTCTCTGCGTAGTACTGGGAAGTTCAGGGTCCAAGCTTTTGATGTTCCTGTTGGTTCTTGGTCTATGTTAGTATCTCCTTTGTTATTCATCTGTTTCTAAAGTCACGTGATAGGAAATTTGTCTGGTTGATACCAAGCAGCCTCTGTATTGTCTCATTGACAAAGGGGGAAGACTCAGGGGTGGCAGGGAAGGGGGAAGAGTTCCTACACTGAAATGCAGAGTTACATTATGGTCCCAGTTCCTGTTGTGCTTCTCTGTGTGGTGGTGGGAAGTTCAGGGCCCAAGCCTTCCATGTTCCTGTTGGTTCTTGGTCTATGTTAGTATCTCCTTTGTTCATCTGTTTCTAAATTCACATGATAGGGAATTTGTCTGGGACCCTGGCTTATGATAGGTGGAGACCCAGAAGTTACCCGCCTTATATGACAATGCTCCTCTCCTCCCTTACAATTTAGAAGACAAAATATCTCGTCTCTGAAAAACCCAGCTCCTAATATAGTTCAAAACTATTTTACTGTTGAAACTCATTGGTATATAAGGGAAAGTGGACAGGCAGAGAAAAATCTGGTTTCCCCTGAATCAGTTTGTGTCAGTTTTAAAGACTCCATGATGTGTGAACATAAACCCAAACTGTGTGTGTGTGTGTGGCTATGTGTGGCTGTGTGTGGATCTCTGCTGGTATGTCAATTTCGGGAGTTAGCTATAGCACTGGCTTCCCTATTTGTCAGAGGAGGTGGGCTTTTGGAGGAGAGGGATCTGTTTTTGCTTGTTCTCATTTCTTATTGGAGACCTTCTTATAAGTTTAGAAATTCAGAATACTCACAGCTGCTGTCATTGGTGTTATTATAGAAACGTTTTCAGCATATTAAAAGTGTCTTGTTTTTTATTTTGCTTCTAAATGCTGGGATTCTCGTGTTCTAGTTCTACACTGAATGCAATGACATCACTCACCCATTCTCTTGTGAACAGGCATTTTGAGTCCTGGGTCATTTGCCTGAGACCACTGCTTCTGGTAGAATTGCTGTGGTTTGGAATTGCTGTTTTCTAGGAGTTGCTTTACCCTGGTCTACACAATTATTTAGGCTGGAGAATTACCCTCAGCTGATTCGTCTGATTCCTGAACTGTAGCTCTGTTGATGCTCTGAAGCCTGTGCCTGTAGGACCCTGGTGAGGGCCAAGACCTGTGTCAAGGTCTCCTAGAGACTACACTGCCTTTCCTCGGCTTTTAAAAGTTCCAGGCTTGAATGGCATTTCTTTCTTTTATATATTTTTCTTTAAGTAGTGAGTTGTGCCTTATATTTTGCTTCCCTCAGTTCTTCCCATGCTCCTCCTTTTTATTATTCTCTCTAGGCTGATCCACTTTTTTTTAGTCTGTGTAGGGTGAACATTCTTTGCTGCATCTGCTACGTATTTTCTTTCCTTTACATTCCCTTTTGCTTTTTGGCCTACACATTTATTTTTCTAAAAATTTAAAATATTGGTTTTGGGGGTCTTCCAATGTGAGAGAGATGAAATTAAAAGATTCTATGCCTGCTGAAAGCAATGATTGTTGAAGCTTGTCCACTCTACCATTCTGAGTTGGATAATCCCACCTAAAAGGTAGTCTCCCATCAGACAAATATCTAAGTCAGGCTTGTCCTGCCTGGCTCTCCTTTAATGTCTTCTCCTTTTTATGGCTTTTATTAGATTTCTAATTCCTGATCATGCGTATTCTCTAAGAGAACAGGCTGTCATCTGAAAACCCATCCATTAATTCTTTGAAATTATACAGTCATCTTGTCAGTGTTCTCCTTTCAAATCTGTTTATATTTTACGTAATTTATTCTTTAGCTCTCACAAACCTGGAGGAGGGTATGCAATGAATCATCTGTTTGCTGAGGTCCTACTGCTCATCCCCTGATATACGTCTTTGGGGCCCTACTCATCATTTCTGATCTGGAAGCAACTGAAGCATCCTTCCTCTTCCCTGACAGCCACTCTCAAAATGGTTATGAGTGGTATATCTTCTTTACCCTTTATCTCTGCCTGTTGCCTTCAGCATCTCACTTCCCCTTTAGCTTCTGTCTAGACTTTCTTTCCTTTAAGGAAATCTATTTTTTCCTCATGTTTAACCAACCAATCTCCTCCTGCTGTTTTTATTTTACGAGTGTTTCTGTTATTATAGTAAGACTAAAGCCTAGTTTTACATCAGTCCCGTTCCTTTTTGGTTTCTTAGCTGATGTGACTCCAAAGCGACGGAGCTTTTGAGGTCAAAGTGCTATCATTTTTAATTGCCTTTTTGGGCTTTTGAATTTTTTATTCAACCTCAAACATTCATTCCTTATTTATCAATATAATCTACCCAGGGTTAAATGAAATATTGGTTTCTGAAATGCAAAGCCAGAACAAAACTTATGCAGTAAACAAATTCAGAGTTCATATGAGACTACTTGGTGCCCAGTAACACTTAAAAGCCTGTATTTAAGCCAAACGAATCTAAGATGCTACCATACCTCTGCTGGCCAAGGGCAATATTAAAGCATAAGTAGGAATACAATTTGGGGCATTACAATGTGACCTACTAGAGTCTAGTACGGAAAATCAAAATTATATTTTTTGTGGTAAAATAGGCAGAACACAAAATTTATCAATTTAAGCATCTTGAGTTGCACATATTAGCACAGATTAGTGGCATTAAGTGTATTCACCTTGTTGTGCATCCCTCACAGTGATCTTCCCAGAACTCTTTTCTTATCCCAAACTGAAACTCTGTACCCATTAAACAGTAACTTCTCCTTCCCCCAGCCCCTTGTAACCACTGCTCTTCTTTCTGTCTCAAAAAATTTGACTATTTTGGGCACCTTATGTAAGTAGAATAATAATATTTGTCCTTTTTTCTGTCTGGCTTATTTCACATAGCATAATATCTTTAGGTTTCATCCATATTGTATCATGGAGCAGAATATTATCCTTTATAAGGCTGAATAATATTCTATTGTATGTATATACCATTGTTGTATATACAACTGTTATGTGTGTAGAACATTTGTTTTATTCTTTCAACCGTCTATGGACATTTTGGTTGTTTTACATTTTGGCTGTTTTACATTTTGGCTATTGTGAATAGTACTTTTATGAGCGTTGGCATATAAATATCTGTTTGAGTCCCTTTGGAAGGACTCATTCTCAATTGAGTATTTTTTGGACTATATAACAAGAAATTACCATGTAATTCTATGTTTATTTTTTTTTGAGGAACCACCCCACCATGCTGTTTTTCACAATGACAGTATCATTTTACGTTCCCACAGCCATGTACAAGGGTTCCAGTTTCTCCACATCTTGCCAATTCTTGTTATGTGATATGTGAAGTGGTGTCTCATTGAGGTTTTGATTTGCACTGTCCTAATGATTAGTGATGTTGAGCATCTTTTCATGTACTTATTGGCCATTCATATATTTTGTTTGGAGAAATGTTTATTCAAGTCCTTTGTTCATCTTTAAATTAGGCTTTTTGTTGTTGTTGAGTTGCAGGATTTCTTTGCATATTCTCAATATTTATCCTTCATCAGATATATGACTTGGAAATATTTTCTTCCATTCTGTGTGTTGCCTTTCTACTCTGTTGATCATGTCCTTTGCACAAATGTTTTTAACCTTGATAATGTGTAATTTATTTTTTTCTTTTGTTGTCTGTGCTTTTGGTGTGGTGTCCAGGAGATCATTACCAAATCCAGTATTATTACGCTTTCTCCTTATATTTTCTTAGCAATAAAAATATGATCTAATAGCTTGTAAGTATTCTGTAGTATGTGCCACTCAAGGATCTTAGGGCCGAGTCCACTGCAGTCACAAATGTATACTTCAGGCAAAAGAGGATGGACTGAAGGAAGAAGGAGTAGAACCTCTGTCAGGAAAGAAAGACTTTTCCAGAAATTTCCAGTAGACTTTTGCTTCTGTCTATTGGGCAGAATGGGTAACGTTGCTACTCTCAACTGCAAGAGGGGGTATCTGGGAAATAGATAAGGGTTTTGTCATTGTTCATATTTGAGCTGAGCACATCACCATCTAGAGTCTATAGGTTAGGGTGAAGAAAAGAATTACCTAACAGTAGGTGGGAACATGGTATCTGCAGCAAGTTTCAACTTTCTGTTGGTGTATCTGAATCTTCTTCAGCTGAATTGTCTAAAAGTTTTGTGACATGTAAACACATTCTTCTCCGGAGTGTAGTGTTGACATATACTTTATCCTATTTTTATATTTAGGTTTGTTTTTGGGGATGGGTGGTTGAGAGTGGGGAGAGGGGACAGAATGGGTATATACGCCCATATCATGTTCTTTTTGGAATCTATAAAATATACTGTTGGACTACATCTTTGAATAACGAATTTGTGTTCTTTTTTTCTAAGAAGAATGTAAATATTCCATTCTTTCAGGTTTTACCTGTTTGGCTGAGTTACTGTTATAAGTGTTGGAGCTCTGCAGACCACCAGGCAACTTGCCTTTGCTGCATTCAATGCTTAGATACAGTTCACTGGATGCTACTCCTCCCTGTGTGGGGCCTCCCACTCTAAGCAGGGTGCACCTAGTCCTGCTAAGCATAGAAAGCCTCTTTCCTGCAATGAAACCTCAGACCTTGCTTCCTGCCTACCATTCTATCTATTCTATTCCTTTTTGATTTAGTTTGGACACTTAGACACCAAATGTAGCTGCTGATTGGGAAAGTGTTCTTATCTTTCCCTACTTTTTTCTATAGTACTTTGGGGCTTGAATCTCATTTCTGAATCACAGAGCTTGCATATTACTTTCTTTAAGGTATTTTTGATAAGATTGCAGGAATTGTGACTTTTTCATTTTATCTTTGTATATTGAGTTACAAAGAAGAGAAGTTAAACAGAAAAAATCATTTAAACTAAACAATGAATGGAAAAAAATAAATGTTTCTCCATTTTCTGGGACTTTGCTATTTGAAAAACTGTAAAAGTAATTTATTACGTTGGCTTTTGGATTTTTCTAATATTGCATCTTAAATAAAATATATGATATTATCTCTGTGTGTAAGGAATTCTAACATGTTTGCAGTGAACCATTTTACAGCCTCCATTTTTTTTCATTTAATTTTCTTGTAAAGATATTTTGAACCTTTTTGACCATTTTATATTATTCTAAATCTACAAAAAAACTCAACAATGTGTCCTGTGGCTTCTTGGTCCTACATGGACCTCACAGTGGTGACAACTTACCTTTAAATGGAAGTTTCCATCTCTACATCCTCCAGCCTTGGGAACAGTAGAGCTCTTAATAAAGAGAAATTCAAGAAATTCAAGTGTAGTAGCTCAGCATTTTTATCCTTTTGGCTTATTTTACTCTGTTTCTTTTACATTAATCCTAAAACCTGGACATTGGGTTTTTTTTTTTTTCTGTATACGCAATGGCCCATTTTAAACTCTTTTTTCCTGGAAATGAGTCCCTATTTCGCATTTCCTTTCCCAGTGCACTGATTTCTCTGGGATTAACTTCCTGTGCTTAATTTCAGGGCCTCAGCACTAATTCCCTATGTTTGGGTAGCCTTTATTCTTGTAAATACTATGGGAATATGGACTCAGTCTTCTGTTAACCCCTTGCTGGTTTAAATATCAAACTAGACACTTTCTGAGAAACTGTGACTTCGGAAGGAAGATCTTTTAATTCAGTGTTTATGCTTCTGTGGTGATTTGACTGGAGAACGTGTAGAGTAATGAGTTTGCATGGAGAAATTTGACAGCAACAAATGACTGTATTCTAAAGTATGCATATCCCTTGCCTGCTTTATTTTATATGCCAACAAAAAATGTATTTGTATTCTTTTCATACAATACAATGAAAAGTTAAAGTTATAATAATAATCTATTCTGAGATTTAGTTTGATTAAATCTTCCCTATAGAATTATGTTTTGCTATACATTAACTCAATACATGCTTACTTACAACAACAACGAATTCTGTGCCATACGTGTTCACATCAATTTTGTTGTTTTTCTTTTCACGTAGGAACTTTTAATTAGGGTGGCTGAAAGAGACTTTCTGTTTTCCTATGGTCTAGATCATATCCTTCTGTGCCAATGCAACTATTCAAAGTTGCAGGTCTCAAGCCTGTATTCATTTATATAACATTATATTTCCTTCTGTACTCAATATAACTTGCCAATTTCATGCTTTATTTATTCATTTTATTATATTTCATAGCTATATTTAGTTTTAGTTCTGTCTTTTTTTAAGATCTGCCAGCTTTGATTCTATATTTTCTTGCCCCAAAATATTGCTGTGATGATGAGGGGTATTTCAAATATATTTTGGTGGGAACAGTGATGTCCACATTGTATTCTGAGCTGAAAACAGATTTCCTATAGGAGAGAAAGATGACAAATGCGGTATTTCTTCTGTAATATCATCAAGCAATTGTTTTTGGAGTAACCTAGGGGTTTGTTTTTCTGCTCATTCTCTTGCTTATTCATTCATTCAATAAATACTTATGGGATGTCAACTAGTGCCAGATGTTTTCCTAAGCACTTGGGATTCAGCAATAGCCAAACAAATTCCTGCTTATGTGGAGCTTACATTCTAGTTCAGGGGTTCTCAAACTTTGCTGCATATTAGGATCACTTGGAGAGGTTTTAAGTCTACTTAGGTTTTGCCTCATCCCAATGGAATCATAATGGAGATGGTCAACACAGGCATCAGCATGTCTCTGGAAATTGCCAAGGTGATTTCAATGTGCACCTAAAATTTGAGACCATTAATCTATAGCAGGGGTTATCACATTAAAAATTTTTTTTAAATTTATTTTTAATTAATTTGTTTATATATATATATATATATATATATATATATATATATATATTATTGTACTTTAGGTTCTAGGGTACATGTGCTGATCATGCAGGATTGTTGCATAGGTACAGACGTGGCAATGTGGTTTGTTGCCTCCATCCCCTGTCATCTACATCTGGCATTTCTTCCCATGTTATCCTTCCCCTACCTCCCCACCCACCCCGCTGTCCCTCCCTTGCCCCCGACAACAGACCCCAGTGTGTGATGCTCCCCTCCCTGTGTCCATGTGTTCTCATTGTTCAACACCTGCCTGTGAGTGAGAACATGTGGTGTTTGAGTTTCTGTTCCTGTGTCAGTTTGCTGAGAATAATGGTTTCCAAATTCATCCATGTCCCTACAAAGGACACAAACTCATCATTTTTAATGGCTGCATAGTATTCCATGGTGTACATATGCCACATTTTCCTTTTCCAGTCTATCATTGATGGGCATTTGGGATGGTTCCAGGTCTTTGCTATTGT
>CAUYLG010043545.1:0-15766 GCA_963573385.1 Cacajao melanocephalus
AACAAATATTTACAGAACTCTCCACCCCAAATCCACAAAACATACATTTTTCTCAGTATCATATTACACCTGTTTTAAAAGTGACCGCATCATTGGAAATAAATCACTCCTCAGCAATTGCATAGCATTTCACAGGTTTAAGTAAAATATTGGTTGGCTGCTTGTTTGTTATTTTTATCTCTTATTCCTTCCTGTCTCCATTGTTAAACACAATTATTGGCATAATAGAGGTTTTTAATACCCATTTTTAGACGGCATTCTAGCCTGGGCAGTAGAACAAGAATTCTGTTCTCTCTCCCTCTTTTTCTTCCTCTTTCTTTCTCTCGTACACATTCTTTTTTTTTCTTTCTTTCACTCTCACTTTCTTTCCTCTCTTTTCCTTAATTTCAAAAAAAAAAAAAATGCTAAGCAACAAAAACATTTAAAATGAAAAAAAATTGAAAAAGAATTTAGCACAGAGATTATAAATAGACATCAGCTAAAGTCAATAAACCTAATACCAACAGGTATTAGGCAATAATAAAAGGTATGATAAAACAACAAATAACCATTATAAATCTACATGTGTAAAACATAGCAGCCAAGTGCATAAAGTAAAATACTATTTGATTATAAAGAAACTTGATAAAACAATTCATATATAGTGGGAGACTTCAATACGCCTCTTTAAGAATTGAACGTATAAAAATAAACAAAAGATGAAAAAGACATAAGAAAAATTAAATGCTATGTTCAATCAAGCTGAATTAGTAATTTGTTTATAGAACCAGCTTCATATATCTAAGTAGAACATATATATGTATATACTAATATATCTAATATGTATATACTACATATATCTAAGTAGAACATATTTATACATATGTATGCATATACATATATATGTTCTACTTAGATGTACACATACATACATGGGGCATTAACCAAAAATATGTACCAGGCCAAAATTTTTTTAATTAATTAATTTAAAAGTAGACAGCAAGATAAATTATCAGATCAATATATGATAAAGTGAAAAATATGTAATAATAAATTAACAGAAAAATATTAATTGCTTGACAAGAAATTCACATCTAGAGAAATCTTTGATCAAAGACTTAAAAAGACACTAGACAGTGCTATTATCTAGATAATAGAAAGAAATCAATAAGATAGAGTGTACTAATACCAAAGTGTTTGTCACCAATAACCTTCTCTAAAGAATACTTTCAATTAAAAATATTTTGTTTTAAGAGGAAATATAAAAAAATAAAAGAGTAAAGTGCTTAGATTAAGAAATAGAAAGGAATAACAATACAAAACAAGAAACAAAGGAAGAATATTAACAAAGATAAAAGTGATATTAATAGAAAACAAATAGTAATAACAATGAATACATCTAAAATATTTCCTTATAAACACCAATAAATGTCTTGAAAGCCTGAGCAATTTTTAAGAGTGAAGACAAAGTAGACAATATAGGAAAGAGATTAGAG
Source organism: Cacajao melanocephalus (assembly GCA_963573385.1). Lineage (NCBI taxonomy): Eukaryota > Metazoa > Chordata > Mammalia > Primates > Pitheciidae > Cacajao > Cacajao melanocephalus. The sequence goes on from CAUYLG010043545.1 coordinate 1,476, forward strand.
GTCTAACCACAGATTCCAGAAGGTTTAAAATAACTGTAAAAGAATGTACCATGAAAAAGTGAACCTTGATAACACACATTGAAATACTCAGCGGAAATGCATGATTCCTTACTAAAATAGCAATGCTCAAATTGTAATTTAATTTGTAATTGCTAGGATGATATACTCCACATATTTGCTTGTGTATCTATATATTTTTAACCATAACATCTGCATACTGTATAGCAAGAGTATAATTTTCTTGGATTTTAGCTTTTTGTCTCAATAGTTTGTGTCATTCTTCTGACTTTTAGCTTTCATTGGCATAGACACAAAGATCATTACTGATCTAGTTTTAAGGATAACTTGATTTTCTTGTTTCAAAATTTGAAGCTGATAAAATAATCTCCAGATAGTCCTAAATGTGACTGTAGAGAAAAGTTTCTGAAATAAATATATTGAGAAAAAATTCATCAAAGCCATAATTTTCATATCATATGCAAGTTATATATACTCAAGCTTGATTTCCATTCTGAGAATGAGTAGAGATACACTTTTCCCAAAATCAGTGTGGATGAAAAGTTCCTTTGTGTTATTATTTAAAAATCAGTTAATACTGAAACAACACCCCTGGGAATTTCTTTAATAAAAAATAACCTAAGTGAAAAAAAGAATGCAAATAACCATTTGTTTTAGGCAACCATTAATTATACCCACACTGGCATAAGCTTCAAGTAGAGAAGACTTCTTTTGTCTAAATAATGCATTAATCATTTTCTTTGTAGTTTTATTGAACATCCTTGATTGATTTTATTCCTTGCTGAAATAAAACTTATCAAACCCAATCATTTCAGCACCTGACTTCTGTGCTGTACTTAAGAAGAAAAGGGCATTTGGGGGCACTGCTCTATTTATATCAAAGCAGCAGAAAAATCCTATTATATAACAGTGAGTTTCCCAATAATAAACATTCTGACCTGCAAAAGTTGACTTCCTATTTAAAGTCAAAGCAGCTGCGTGACTATTACTGCCATGCATTGTGATTTATTTCCTCACAACTGTGACTGCATTAATTCAAACAATATCACAGTCCTCTGGAAGTGTTCATTGTGCTCAGACACCTGCTATCTCTTCTTCCTTTTCTGAAATTCCATGGCATTTGTGCATCCTTGAGTTTACTCTTAGGTGTATACATATGTGTCTCCCTCACTCCACTCTCAGCTCCTAATATCAAGTGCAGTGGTTTGTATTTATTTTTGTGTTTCCTACAAATCCAATAATGCAGTCTTGAATTAAATAAGGGAGTAACTGAAAAGACATAGTAGTAGATAAGGTATTTTAATAAACTCAAACTGATTATTTATTACCACACTCAATCTGCTTTCGGATTGAAATTAATATTTTATATAATATCATTATACTCCCTACATGCAGTTCATATTGTTGAAATTATCTAAGTCCTAAGAAAAGTGTGCATATGATTATGAGTTGTATCTTTTATATTTTGCATGTCTGGGAATATAGTATATAGCAGAAATTTTCTATTCAATGTCATTATGAACAAAACAAATAAAGCCCTTCTGCAGTATTCCAAATGTGTATTCATTGCCAGGCTTTTAAGTCATGACAATCATAATTCAAAAGATCTTCAATGAGAGTAAAACCAGAGGTTCTTACATTATGACTGTAATGCAGAGAAAATGCTCATTATTACCATCTATATAAATGGAATATAAAAAGCAACTTCACAAAGTAGTAGAAACGTAACTCAGAGCTTACACATACAGACACATATATCTGTACACTCCAAGAGATTCTAATGTATTCACATTGAACTAATGTAGAGTGGAAGTACAAAACATTTCATTACCGGTAAATATGATCAAGTAAAGCAGTGAGTCAGGATCATTTAGACTAAAATACAAGGTATTTTTCTTCCATTTGACATCAAAATACCTTGTTTTTTCTCTTCAGCTTTCCATTTAATAATAATAGTGTATTTGGATGCTATTTTAGGCTTTTTAAAAGTACATGTAAGTGGTGGTTAGAGCAATTGGCATGAAATCTATTTAACAGAAATGAAGAATAAGGAGTGTCTAGTGATTACAAAAGGACAGAGGCAGTAAATTGCTGAACAGGGACTATGGGGCAGACATCCTGATTTCTAGTTCATTGCTTTTTTTTCTTCAAATATAACACCTCTCACATGGTTATAAAGAAAGGAAGATAAACAACATTTATGTCTACTAAGAGTTATGTTCTTGCAGTAAAATTATTTGAAATTATTCTAAATAATCTATATGAAGTCCCGATTTTAGCGAATTTTAGTGGGACCATTTCACATATGTTGAATGAAATTGCCTGACATCAGCAAGTAATAGGGTAGTCCAGACCTCCACTACTCAGTCGCTTCCTCTGAAAGACATTTATTAATGACTATTTGTTCTGTTTTTAAGCAATGATTTTCCAAAACTTTATTTGCTTGTTGTTCTTCAGCTAGACTATGAGTCATTAAAGTTATGAATTGTATCTTCAATTTCTTCTGTGTCTGCCTGAGATTCCCAGTGCCATGTTCTGCAGAGGAGGCACATGTTCACCTGACTGTTAAATTTCTGACTATGAAGTTTTTACCATAAGTGAAAATTTCTAATCTTTTTATTTCTATTTATTGTGTTTGAATTAAATAATATTACAATCTGTGGCCTTATCTATAGAATAGCTTGAACTCTCAAGTGCTTCTTAGCAAGAGAAGTGAATGATTAATCACTGCCAAATCTGTGTTCTACATTTAACTTATTCTCTTTGTAAGTAATTTCTAGCTATATATTTTAATCACATACCTTCATATGACAGTAGACGTCAAGGCCTTAACTACAATAATTTGAAGTTTAGAGATGCCTATCAGGTCTTATTTAGCCTCATCGATTTGAGCATTTTAACACAGGATAAATCAAGTTAAATACCAATGGCTTCTTTTTAAACTCTAGAAGTTAACAAAAGGGCCACCTAGCAGCTCATATGAGAAAGAAAACCTTATTCACTTAGGTTTGTTGTTGAGAATAGAATCAAGAATGATTTCTTTATCTGGTCATTTTTTCCAGCAGAAGCCTGCAGCACCAATAGACTTCCTAAGTCATCACGCTGTAGCAGCTGACTTAAGTGCACACGGGCCGCAGTATGATCACTCACTTCACCACACCTCAGAGGTGATCTCAGGTCATGCTTGGCCTCATGCTTAAACAAAGAAATGCTACAGGAACTGCATAAAAGCTACAGTATGCAGTAGGATTTTATTTTTTCTACTATATAGGTAGATCTGTAATAGACTCAAGGTAAGGTCAGGATATGCTTGCTCAGCTATGTAATTGTTTATACCAATTCCCCAAAATTACGACAATTTCAGAAATTTAGCATTCTTCTCTGGATTCAGACTCTTTTAATTGTAAAAATGCAAACAACACTTCACAGTCAGGAATGTGTACTTTGTTTATTATAAAAACAAAACAAAACAAAACAAAGATCCTCTCCTTCATTATAGCCTACATTTCAAGGTTCACCATTCAAATGGTTTACAAAATTCAATGCTTACCAGAATCCCTTAGGGAAATTTTTAAAAATACAATTGGCAGATTGTATAGACCTACTATGTCAGACAGTCTAGGCCTAAAATCCAGAAATCAATGTACTTTGGACCTCTTCAAATCATTTTAGGTAATCCTGCATTTGGAAAACACTTGCATTTCATTTAAACTAATTTCTAGTATTCAGGCTTTCAACCACTGGAAACAATCCTATGTAAGTGAATCGGCAAGATATATTAAATAAATTATAATTTGAAACACCTGAAAAACTTTTTTATTTGTTTCAAAAAGAAACTCATGGATAATGGATAACACGTGCCCTGAATCAGGATGGAAAAGGCATCATATTTTCTTGTGACTCCTTATCTGTTTTCTTTCTTGAATCATTATTATTTCTTAATACAGACAGGGTTTTGCCATGTTGCCCCGGCTGGTCTCAAACTCCTGAGCTGAAGCAATCCACTCACTTTGGCCTCCCAAAGTGCTGGGATGACAGGCCTAAGCCACCGTGCCTGGCTGTTTTTCTATTAGAAGATTCCCTATCACCAGTAGCGGCAGCACAGTGTACTGGAAAAAGAATAGGTTTTGAAGCCTCACGGTTGTGAAACTGAACATGTTGATATACTTCAGTTTGTCCTGATGGTAAAAACTGGATTATAACTGGATTAACCCCAGATTTGCTGCCAACTTAAAATTATTTAATGTTGTTGGTTATAAACCAGATAATGCTTTGAGAACACACTGTTTTAGGGAAATGTTAATTTCTTTCAGGACAAGAGGCACTGTCTTGGATTTTGTGTACTTTAATTTTAATCCTTTTCTAACCACTGCTATTTATAAAGTATGTTATCTTAGTAAGAGAACCATAATTCCAGGGCCCTAAAATTTAGTAATATGAAGAAAATTTAAACTTTATGAAGTCAGATTTCTGCTAATGATTGTGTAAGATACTACCATATAGACTTGCAGCCCTGTCAGCCGAAAATAACTATAGAACATAGACATAGTGAACAAGCCACTACATGAAAGCACTAAAGAGAGAACAAATGCAGTTAAACACTGATGGAGAGTTTGCATCACCATCAGTGGAGAAGAGGTACACAGAAAGCAATAACAAGCATAGAAATTGTAAATATTACATAAATACGAAAAAATATTTTGCCATTTTCTTCTTAATTACTATATCATTCACAGATTTGTTTAAAGCTAAATTTGTAGCATTGTTTTGTAGTGTTACAGAACATAGAAATATAATGCTAAAACTAGCTCATAAAGGACAGGATAGGGATGATAATCTTGTGGCTGTAAAGTTTCTGTATTTAATTTGTAGTAGTTTCATAATAACAGCAACTGTGAAAGCTAAGGATATATACTATAATCCCCTGAACAAACACAAAAAATGAAATATAAAAGTATGAGGTTTTAATATAGAAAAATACTCAAAAAGAAGGAAAATTAAAGAAAAAAAGCAGGACAGATGAAACCTAATAACAAAATGGTAACTCAACTATATTAACAATTACACTAAGTGTGCAAATTAAATAGAAAGGGTTTGTCAGACTGGATTAAATAAACAGGAACTACTTATGTGCTGTCTACAAGATATGCACTATAAGCATAAAATATGATTGAAAGAAAACTGATAGAAAAAGATGTACTACACAAGTAGCAGAAAAAGATGAGATGACTAAATCAATATTAAATATATTTTAATAAAAATCCATTATTCAAGATAAAAATAGTGTTTAGTATTTTTAAAAGGATCAACTTGTCAGAAAGAAAAACAATCACAAAAATATTTTGCCTAAGTCGGCCTTCAAAATACATTCAGAAAAATATGCAATTACCGAAACATATTTAATGATTTTAACACCATTTCTTAGCAATTGTCAAAATAAACTGACAAAAAATTTTAGGAAATATACAAAAATACTGAACAATACTATAAACTGTGTTGACCTAGTTCATATTTATAGAACACTTTTTTTTCAAGTACCCGTATGAATACTTCAAAGTATCCACTAGAATTTACTGGACCAATAAAATGTTTCCCTAAATTTAAAAATTATAATCAAACAGAGTTTATTTCTCTGAAAATGTTGAATTAAATTAAAAATTAACAACTATAAGACAACTAGGTAAACCCAAATATTTAATTTTAACATAAAATACAATTTTAAACAATATAATTTTACATCAAAATATTCAAAAGTGAAATCACTAGGCAAATAGAAAATATTACCAAATAAATAATAATAAAATAAAACATATCACAATATGAGAAAGGTAAAGCAGTGCTTACTAAAAATTCATAGCTTTTAATGCATATATTAGAAGTACAGAAAGATCTAAAATTAATGTTTCCAATGTAAGAAACTAGTAATAGAAAAGTAAATGCAAAGTAGATAGAAATAACTAGGAGCAAAAACCGATCTTAAATAAAATAAGCAGAGGAGAAATCAATAAAACCAAATGCTAATTCTTTGAAAAAAATCTATAAAATTGGTAAAATGATACACAAACAGATAAAGAAATAGAGAAATTGCAAGTGACCAATATCAAGATAGAAAGAGGAGACATCACTAAAGGCCCTACAGACATTAATAGGAGAATAACAGAATAGTATTAATAATGTATGCAATAAATTTGACAACTTAGATGAAGTGGACAAATTTACTGAAATATAAAAATGCTACAACTGTCTCAGAAAATGTGGAAAACTTAAAAATATCTATATTAAATAAAGAAATTTAATTTGTAATTAAAAACCTTGCCTTCAAAGAAAAGCTAAAGCTCAAATGTTCTCAATGGTGAATTATTTCAAATATTCTAGAAAGACATTATAATGATCTCTTATAAATTCTGTCAGAAAACATAAGGAGGAGAGATAATATTTCAACTGAATTGAGGACTCCAGTATTACACTGACATCAGTATTTTTTCCAAACACTGTAGACATCATAAGAAGGGAGAACCGCAGAGTAAAATTTCTTATGAAAATAGATGCAAGACCTTTTACAAAATATTAGCAAATTGAAATTGGTCATCTATCAAGAGGATCATACACCATGAATAAGTGGAAGTTATTATGGAAGTATAATACAGTTTTAATATCTGAAAATCCATTAATATAACTTAATCATGTTCATACTAAAGGGAAGAAAAATTATGTAAACAGTACATAATCAGGAAATTGAAAAAGATCTTGAAACAAATTCAATAATGATTTATGTTAAAAATTTTCAGGGCCCACCGTGGTGACTCACACCTGTAATCTCAGTGCTTTGGGAGGCCAAGGCAGGAGAATTACTTGATGCCAGGGGTTTGAGACCAGCAACATAGCAGGACCAGGCCTCTACAAAAAAAAAATATATAAAAAGTTATCCAGATATGGTGGTGCATGCTGTAGTCCTAGCTACTTGGGACTTGGGAGGCTAAGGCAGGAGGATCACTTGAGATCAGAAGTTTGAGGTTACAGTGAGCTATGATCCTGCCACAGCACTCCAGCCTAGGTGACAGAGCAATAGCTTGTCCCTAATAATAATAATAATAATAATAATAATAATAATTAGTAGTAGTAATTTTTTAAGCTTCAGCACACTATAAATGTAAATGAATTCCTTTAATCTAATAGAAGACTTATAAGAAAAACCCACAGGTAATATAAAATCAATGATAAAAGTCTCAAGGCTTTCTACTTAAGATTAGGATAAAGTAAGGACATCTCTCACATATTCTATGTAACTATTTACTGGAGAGTCTAGTCAGTGCATTGAGGCTGGAAAAGGAAATAATAGTAATTAAATTGGAGTAGAGCATGTAAAATTGTATTTATTTACATGTATCATAATTATGTAAAAGAAAATTCTAAATTGAATGTAACGCCTATTAGAATCCTATAAAATATGCTTGGAAAAAAGAAAAACAAGTCCAAAAATTATTTGAAAGTGAAAATCATCTAGAATAGTGCATTGAAGTTTGAAAAAGAACAAGAGTATGTAACTCATACTGCTTCAATCAAATATTTACTATTGCAGCTGCAATAATCAAGAGAGGCTAACATTGAATAGACACGATTAATGGGACAAAATATAGATTCCAAACACCTATTTGTTCCATTTATTTATTTATTTATTTTTGCAAAGATGCCAAGGTAATAAGGAATAATAATATTTTCAATAAGTGGTATTAAAAAGACTGAATATTTGTAAGAAAATGAAATAGGCCAGGCGCAGTGGCTCATGCTTATAATCCCAGCACTTTGGGAGGCCAAGGCATGTGAATCACAGGGTCAGTAATTCCAGACCAGCCTGGCAAACATGGTGAAACCCTGCCTCTACTAAAGATACAAAAGCCAAGTGTGGTGGTGGGTGCCTGTAATCCCAGCTACTCAAGAGGCTGAGGCAGGAGAGTTGCTTAAACCTGGGAGGCTGAGGTAGCCGTGAGCTCAGATCATGCCACTGCACTCCAGACTGGGAGACAGGGCAAAACTCCATTTAAAAACAACAAGAGCAAAAAGAAATAAACCTGTGCCTCACATAAAATGTATCAAAATCTTTCTATTTCTTTATCATTCTCTGAGCTAAAATTCTACAATTTCTATAAGAAAACAAAGAAGGAAATCTTTGTGACATTGAGTTAGGAAAAGATTTCTTAAACAAGACAAACTGAATCATACAAAAAAATTGGTAAAGTAGACATCAAAAGTTAGTCTTTTGAATCCTTTTCTTCGTACGAAAATGAGAAAGTAAGTCACAGATTGGAGGACAGATTACAGAACGTATATCTGACAAAAGTCTTCCAAAAAGTTTTTTTTCAAAATAATCCCAAACTTAGAAAATACAAATGTTTTTCATCTGAGGAATGGATAAACAATTGTAAAATTAGCAAAATACAGTAAAACAACCTAGATGAATCTCAAAATATTAACTTAATACAAAAAACTGTAGTGTAGTATTTATAGTTTGATTGACATGAAATTCTAGAAAATGAGACCCATAGTTAAAAAAAAATAATGGTTTACAAGGAGTCAGAAAAAGACATGAATTGTAAATATTTGAATCTCTATCTTGATTATGGTGATGGCAAACATATACCATGGTTATGAGAACATGGTTATGAAAACATATACCAAAAATTGGTATATGCCAATTTTTAAGTCTATTGTATTATAAAATATATTGTCATAATTGATTGACAATTAAGTCTATTGTATTATAAAACATATTGTCATAAAAGTGCAGAGAAAAAATAAGTCAGACATGCTTAAATTTAGGTGTTGAGAAAGCTGTTCCTGTATGACTATAATAGAACTGAATATCTTAGTTTGACATGTGTGTTGATGGCTGGTAGAGGTAACTTAACCTTAACGTCTGATTTTCAATACTACGAGAAAAGCTGAATTAACAGAGAATAATAAAGAATAATTTTGAGAGAGTTCAAGATCCAATTTGAGAGGTTAAAGACCCAATTTTGTGTGTCTGAAGGCATCTACTCTGTCTGACCTACAACTTCTTCCTACGTGATTTATAAAGAGGATTTTCCATCACTCAATGTCAGTTTCCTTTCTTAAAATGGTATCATTTTAAGATGATACCATTCATTCTGCAAGAAAAATATATTTGCCACATTTACAGATCATGTTACCTAGAGTTGTCCATCAAAGAAACAGCTCAAATGAAAGTAAATACTTGCACATCCTAGCATTTTTCCTTTTCTATTTGGAGCTTTTATTTTAAATTCATCATTTGTTTCCTTAACCATAGCCTTCCATACTATTATATTAACCAGAATGCATAATTAATTTCTCAATATGAAGCTCTATTTAGGAGTTGTAGTAATATGGAACACTTCCCTTGCTATTAAAAATTGGTAGAAGATGTAATGCATTAAGTCAAGCAGAGAAAGACAGATTGCAAACTCCCAGTGACATACATGACAGAATTGAAGAATATACATAGATATACAAAAACACATTCTGTCCAACTTAGAAATTAGAAGCACAACTACCAGCAAAACTATAAATTTATAAAAATACATTATTTATTATCTGTTGAGCAAATGAATAAAATGGGTAACATAAATAGACATTATTTTTAATAGCAGTATCTAAAGTTTTGCTTCTATTCCTTAAAATTCTCAAAAGCTACCTTCTGGCTTTCTGTCACTTTAGATTTACCTTATACCTTCTCCAAAATGCAGAAAAATAACATATACCAAAAATAGGTGAATTCTGGTGTGTTAGAGGCTGTTAGAGGTAATATACTCTCTAAAGTGGTACAGAGCTAGACAGAAGGTAAAATGAATGTTCAGTGACAGCACTTGTTGATCATAAGAAGGTGGTGGGTTCAATCTGTGACTTGAAATACTGTGAGTAACCAAGGCCTTGATAGAAAGTAACTAGTAAGTAAAAATGCTATAGCTAAAACCTATGTCCAAAGTGAGAAGACAAAATAAAAACTAGAAGACACAATTATTGTAATGACCAAGAGACACATAAGAAGTCATCCTGAGTAGTTTGATTCTGTCGTTCTTACATGAGTCTGTTTAGAATAACATGGCCTATTTAAGAACACGACACTCAAAGATACATGTTAATTGTCTGACGGGATTTTATGTTTGCCAATCTGTTAAACATTCAATGCTTCTCTAGATTAAACTAATTTTCCAAATCCAGTCTAATTCAATGTAGGCTATACTACACTTGAGAGGGCAGAGGGAAAAATGTCAGGACAATTGCACAGTGAGAGAAAAAGCATTGTATATGACAATTATCTCTGAATTCAAATGCAGGGAAATAGTTCATCACTTCCTCCAAAAACCTCATCACTTGAACTGTCTATTCTAGTATTACACTTATATTCCCCATTCAGGGAAATTCTCACCCTATATCAGCAAGAAAATAAGTAGCTAACACAGGAGAAATTTCTAAATGTGGACAAAAATATTGATTGATAGTCTGAAAGCAGATCTTAGCTTCTTAGGCTTCAATATGTGTTGTATAAAATATTTCTACTGATTACTGAAACATATTATTTAAGTAGATATTTGAATGAGATTTATTTAGCAGATTGGTTGTTTTCAATGTGAGAATACCTCCTAAGAAGTATTAAGTTTAGAAACAAATTATGAAAGTTAAATTTTGCAAATTTTATTTTTTCAAAAATGTGAAATGATTTAGTTATATTCTTACTGAAAATGATAATTGCAGTGTCTGGCCAGCAAACTTTAATAAATATTTGAAGAGTTTTGTTTACAACCTGACATTGGACTGAGGATAATGGGTGCTTTTGATTTATCTTAGAAACTGAGAGATATTTTTCAAAAATATCATGTTACAATGTAGTACCTAATTGAGATGCATATATTATAATGCTAAATATTCCCCTAAAGTAGCCTGTAATCAGATGCCTAATGTTCATATCAACACTTTATAAGTAAAATGTTTGAGTTTGAGATTGTTGTGAAACTCCTTTAATCCTTAATAAAACGTACAAAGCAAGATGAAATATTTTTCAACTATATAATTAATTACGAATGCATATAGAGTTAATGCAGATAACTCCCCAGTAGAATAGACTTGTGAATGAATAAATGTGATGAACTATGATGAACAAAGAATAACTTCTTATACTTATACTTTATATGTAGGTCACTGCACTTTAAGTGACCTACAAAATACTGTCAAATAAATTATCTAATTTAGTCCTTACAGTTAATCATAGTACAAGTATTGTTTTCTATTCATGTAAAATCATGAAGAAATGTGACTTAGAAAAATAAGCAACTCATTTTATAAGCAAGCAGTTGGTATAGGTACAACTGGACTAAAATCCAAACAATCTCATTACAAATCATGTCATTTTCCATTATATTGTACCATTCGGTCAATAAAGCATATAATTTTCATCCTAACATTTTCAGAGAAGTCAAAGTATAAAGCATAGAAGTATAGATCACAGAGAGTTTGTGTCTGCCTATTGTGTTTATTTTTTGGTTCAATATTATTTCAGTCAAGGGAACTGCTCTTATCAAATATACAATAAATTGGTTTATTCTGCTTTTTAAATATTGTGTTATGTTATGAAAATTTCTGCAACTAATTAAATGCAAAAATAAAAAAGTGATTTATAGTTATATCTATAAATATAAATATATTTAAAAATTAAATATTAAATTTCACCTGAAGGGAAAAGCTTGAATACTTTAAAGAAGAAATCTAATAAAATTATGTACTCTGATGAAAAAATACTTAGGTAATAGAGAAAATAAAAATATTAAAATATATGAATATTCTCATTTAATATTGTCTTTCCAAGCTCCATTTTTTTAATAAAAAACTATACGTAGTTATTTGTCCTTACTGAATATCTCCTTTCTCTTTGACATGGGAATAATTTCTCCTCTATTCATCTATATGATCAAGTAGTGAAGTAAATAGGATGTCTTTAAAAGTATAAACACACAAGAAAATAAAAAGTGCTTGTATTTCAAAGAAATTTAAGAATTATGTTGGAATAATTCTTTTTTTCTTATATTTTGTATTTTGCTTTTATCACAAGTGTCAGTAAAAATTTAGAATTAGACTATAGTGAATATACCTTCTCTAATCTCTGCCACTACCAGAGTTCTGTATAGATGGAGTTCTTTATCATGGAAGCACTTTTTGAATGGTTGAGTAAGGGACCTAAAAAAAATACACTCTTCCATAAACCAATGAGAACAGTGGAAAAAGTTTTCAAGTTTTCAAAATAAACTTTTTTGGAACTCTGGAAATTAACAAAAGCCTTGCTACAAGATGAAAATTATTCAAGAAAAAGGCTGAATTTCAGTAATAATACATAGTTACATGGTATTTATCTTGCCACATCTGATTGTTCTGTCTGTAGCTCCATGTTAGCCTTGTAAACCGCAGCACTACAGTCACAGGAGTTGTGAAAAACAGAAAATTAGCAATTACTGAGGGAGACAGAAGGGTTTAAACACCTCTCATCTCCCACTACCGCAAAAAGAAACACATCCTCAGAGAATTGACTTGCCTGGCAGCTGTCTGAAAAAGCCCAATTCACATGGCTCATCTTTATTAGATCTGGCTCAGAGTTTGCTCATTGTAAAATGCCTTTCTTCTGGGTGTTTGTCAAAAACGATCAGTGAAAATTGTTTAACATTGTAGGTGCCTGTTAGAGATACCTGTTGAGGCTAAAACTTAAAAGTGAAGACTAAACAGTGATGTGTTCACAAGGGACTTTGAAAGGCTCTAACATAATCCTGAGAATCTAAAAGGCCATACACATGTGTAAGGCTATGTGTACGTCCAAGAATAATGTAAGAAGGCTCTAATCTCTCATCTCTGACTTATCTTGTCTCTTTGCATAAGCAAAAAGGGAAGGCTAAGATGAAATAGTAAATCTTAGAAGCATTGTAAGTGTTCCCTAAGATGTAACCCAAGCTTATGAGAAAAGACTAAAAATAACTTCATAGCATTAAATATAGTCTTTGCTAATCACTAAATGCATGGCCACCAAATTAACAAATGGAGGCTTACATGGCTACATACAAATAGAATATAGATTTCAAAGAGTTAGAGGAAAGTCTCTAAGATAAACCACAATGGCAACAACAACAACAACAGAAACAATGGAAACAACAATAATCCCTGGGGAGAAACAGGAGTTGGACTATCAAGGTTATCACATTATATTTTCCACAATGTGTAGTTTTCAACATAAAGTTGGAAAGCATACAAAGAAACAGCAATGTATGACCCATAGGAAGAAAAAGGAGAGTCAATAGAAACAGTCTTAAGGAAGTCCAGACACAAGATTTTCTAGAAAAAGGCATTTATAAACATGTTTAGACAAATAAAAGGAAACCATGTCTAAACAATGAAAGAATTGTAAAAATTACAATCTCATCAAATAGAATATATTAATAAAGAGATAGAAAATATTTTTAAAAAGAGAACCAAATGGAATTCTGGAGCTGAAAAATACAGTAACTTAAATTTTAAAATATAGAGAAACTCAGCAACATTTTGAATTGGCACAATTAAGAAACAATGAACTTGAATATAGGTCAAAAGATATCTAGTCTGAGGATCAGAAAGGAAAAAATAAAGACAAGAAATTAACAGATATTTAGAAGCTTGTGGAGCATCATCAGGTGCCAGTGTATGCCTAATGGGATTTCCAGAAAGAAAGAAGAGCAATGAGGGAGTGAAAAGAATGTTTGAAAAAAGCAAAGGCTAACAACTTTCCAAATTTGATGACAAACTTGAATATACATTTCCAAGAAGGTCAATAAAATATAAGTAGGAAAAACTAAAAAGTTATACTCGCAGCCACAACCTAATCACATAATTTAAAGCAAAAGACAAAAAGAGACTATTGAAAGGATCAAGTGAATAGTAACTTATCATACACAGGAAACTTCAGTAAGACTAAACTTTTTTTTTTTAAATTTTTTATTTTTGAAAGAAAGAAAAAGAGAGGAAAGAAAGTGAGAGCAGAGGAAAGAAAGTGAGAGTGAAAGAAAGAAAAAAAATGTAAGAGAGAAAGAAAGAGGAAGAGAAAGAGGGAGAGAGAACGAGATTCTTGTTCTATTGCCCAGGCTAGAATGCAGTCTAGAAATGGGTATTAAAAACCTCTTTTATGCCAATAATTGTGCTTAACAATGGAGACAGGAAGAAATAAGGGATGAAAATAACAAACAAACAGCCAACCAATATTTTAT